>WYDF02000017.1:0-14433 GCA_009867245.2 Adranes taylori
GGTCATAAGAATAAACATTATATAAAAGACATAGAAGTACTTTCAATAAAAAATATTTTTATATCACGTTACCAAATCCTTTATATAAAATATTAACCATATTTGGAATATATTGTATTAAAATTATATTTGGATTGTTACATACAATTACTTGATTGTAATATATTGATTGTTATTTCTCGTGAATAAATTTTTAGGGCCTTAAAGTGTACACACTCAGTTTTCAAATAAAGTATAGTGCAATATTTGCCCATAATTTCATATTTACAGCATTCGTGTCTTATAATGTTTGCTTGCTCAATAAACTGAATTTTTTTGAATAAAACGATATTGTAGTTTTAACGATTTCTGTTCGGACTAGATGTTACACAGTTTATAACTAGTTATATGTTGATCAAACGAGTAGTTTTATTTATTGCATCGATTCCAAACGCGAAATAAAACCAAGACATATTCACTCAATTGTTGTACAGATTCAAATTTAATATGTACGAGGTAGAATCAGATAATACGCGGAATTTTTAAATTTCGTGATTTGTAAAAGTCCAACTGCCAAATGGTTGTAGTTGTTCTATCGGTAGATATTTCTCCAAACGTACTGCCTCAGTTGAAATTGGTTCGACATTGAATTAGGCTTCACTGTCTTCACAAATTGCGTTCGTTGTCAAAACTCCCAATTCATTTCGGGATCAGAGAAAACTATCTCTTAATTTTAAACGTTGATAGAGCTAAAAATGTATTCTTATAGCTTAAGGGTGATGTAACTCTAAAGAAGTACAACTTCACTTTATATTTATTTATGGGGTAATTTAAATCAACGCACTATAGTTATCGCATTAATTACATATAAGACCCTTGCCTATTTTATACTGTGAAACAGGTTTAGAGAAGCAAGTCTGCTTCATACACAAGATAAATAAACACATATATAGAAAAAAACAACTTAGTTTGTTAGCACGTTATAGAAAGAATGAAAGTTATTTCCTTGAACGTATGTTAGTTAATTGATCTTAATAATGTAATGAATTTATTCCGTACCAATAGTCAAAATATAATAATAAAATATTTAATGTTTACATCAATTCGTTATTCATGTCAGACACTTGTAATTATTTATTAATTACAAGTTTATAACGCGAACGTAATTTCTTTCATTTTTAAAGATTTAACAATACTGGAGATCCCAGCCAAAGCGATTGCTAAGCTACTTCACGGAACTGAGTGTCGTGAAGTATTTAGAATTTATACTTGAAAACTGGCAACGGAATGTCCTAAACTGAAGTTCGTCCCCGCTTATATAATTTCATAGAGTTCGAAAGAGCCGCAGAAAAAAGAGGGGATTGGCCTGCTTGCAAAGTCGCTCTGCGACCAAAATAGTGTTCTTTTTGTAACTAGTCAACTGTCTATTTCTCTCCTGTTTTAAAGTGTAGAATTTTCTGGAAGGTTTAGCGATATGAAGACTGAATCAAGCCGACATGTTGCGGGGATGAACGACTAAGATATCAAGTGATGTTTTATTGGTTCCTAGAGTTCTGATGTTGACTATAAAACTACTATCGAGTATCGACGTACGTTTTATAGAATCGAACGAATAAATCTGAAGATGCTTGTACGTGATTAACAGGAACGTCTGTCTATTAAACGTGGCTTATTGTTTTAAAACTTATTGTCGTAAAACTTATTGTTTTACGACGCGGTACGGTTCTCCTTTATTTCAGTGTACCAACAGCAATATCACATAATCGTGTGTAAAACAGCAAGCTACAGTCAATACCATTGTATCTAGTACGTACGCTTCTGTCCCGCTATAGTGATCTATACAGGCGAATCTCATAAATTTAAGGGATTAATGTAGTCAAGCATAATTTCAAGTTCATATTTAATTTATTAGATCTTTGACCTTGGAGTCTTCAGCGTTTTTATTGTGCAGCCATTTCTGTCGATACAATATGTTCATAACTGCGACCATATTGATAATTTAGTTTACTGCTATCTGTCAATAAAATTATTTGTGCTTTGGTGTCATGGCGATTTTTCACTTCTGAAACCATTAGAACAAATAATTTGCAATATGTACTAAGAACATAGTGTAGCACAGTGCTGGACGTGTTAACTGTTGCTTTTGATAATTCTTGTATGAGGCACAAGCGTTTCTAAAAGGGCCGCGAGTATTTTGAGGATGACGAGCATCCGGGTCGTCCTATAATTAGTAACTGATACATTAGTAACATTAGTAATAATATGATAATAATATCGAAAACATGATGAAAATGCTTATGGACAACTACCTATTCATTATCAAAGAAGTTGCTGAAGATGATGGCATTCCATTTGGCTTATGTCAAGATAGTCTTTAAGATGAGACAAGTGGCAACAAAAAGTCTTCCCAATTTGTTGAATTTCGATCGAAAACAGTGCCGAATTGATGCTGGTCAGGAGCTACTTAATGAAATCAACAGCAATCCACAATCTCGGAATTGCAGTAAAACTGCGTATGCTATACAAAGTCACTTAACAAAGGTGGTTACTACTCGGTGACTGTTGCTGGACTCTGTCTGCTGTTGTTGCTGGTGGGTAATGGTATCGGCTGGTATTGCTGTTGGATGGGCTGGAGCTCTCTAAGCTAGGAACTAACTTTATATGCTGAAAAATTTCGCTTCTATAGACAGGAGCTTTCGCTTAAATTTCTCTCTGTTGTACGTGTCCTCTACTTATTGTTTTACGACGCGGTACGGTTCTCCTTTATTTCAGTGTACCAACAGCAATATCACATAATCGTGTGTAAAACAGTAAGCTACAGTCAATACCATTGTATCTCGTATGTACGCTTCTATCCCGCTACTCCCACTTTTCAAATATATTCAGAACCAACAATAAACAATAACACGTCATACAATCGTGGAATGCACGCACGCACATTCAAGCCACATGTATACATGCCACATATATACTTGTTGCCGGGCCGCACTACCATTGCTTAAGCATATTGCAATTCACTAATGCAAAATAAACTCTATCCCTTCCTTTACCTTATATACGCGGAACCACTTATAGCTACATAGAAAATGCGTTTGATTAATACATAAATCATATTCGTTCAAATAGAAAACACATTTTAGTTATCAACGATAAGAAATTAAATATTTTTTTACCTATTCAGTCTTGTTCTCAAAGCACGGATCAAATAATCATAATAGTTGTTATTTATTTACGCTATGTGTAGGCGATTAGAGGCATCTGAAATGTGGATGTACAGAAGAATATTAATAATTTCGTGGATGACGCGAAAAACTAATGTGGAGGTGTTGGTTCAAATGCAGAAGCAGACAGAAGTACTAAATACAATAAAGTGGTGGAAATTGGAGTATTTCCATCATGTGATGCGAAATTATAAGTATGCGCTTCTTCAAAACCCCATTCAGGCTAAAATTGTGGGGCGTTGGGGCCAAGAAGTAAGAAAACCGTCATGGTTGAAGAACTTGAAACAATGGTTCAACCTATCTACTAAAACATTCTTTCGAACTGCAGCAGATAATATACAGTTGAAGTGGTTACCAACGTACTCAGAGTACATGGTACTTAAAGAAGAAGCCAGAAGCGGTTGGTGCCTGTAAAATATATTTTTCGGAGATATTTGATACGTTATGAAAATGTGGCTACGAAAGTGTCAAACGATAAAAAATAAAAATATAGTTTGAAAAAGAATATTCAAACATCAAAACAAATTAGTTTCCGCCTGACGATGGAGTTGTCGCTTTGAAACTGGTCACAGAAAATAACAAATTAGTGAATACGGTACGTAAATTCATCTTTAATTCATCTAGCGTGGATCACTTTAGAACAACAATATCCAAGCAAGAATAATCACAATTACAATAGTAAATACAGGATATTATTACTCTTTCACAAAAGCAAGTTTGCTGAAATTTTTAAAGTCAGGTTTATAAGTTAAAGTTAAATATTTGTTAAAGGTAATGTAACAAATAATATCACGCAATGTATCAATAAATTATTAAGTTTAAATTGCGTTCCTTTGTGCATACGATATGAGTAATGTATTCTCAACTCTGTTATCGCAGTTATTTTATCTGATATAGATATTTCATGTCAATATTTCTATTGTATTTCGATCGCATGCAGTATAATAATTATTCTTGTAATGCTTTGTTTATTTATACATATATACTTTTAAAAATAAAAGTAGAAGTAAAAATGTCCGATTCCGTTTTGAATTTAAAAAATGTATAGATGTGTTTGCCATTCCATCTTTCTTATATGTATATTCAAAATCGGAAGAACTACATGCAGCAAAAATTGATCGATTTAGATTCTAGCACTGTAGGAATTGAGTCTCCATATTAGGCAAATATTAGGATTAATTGAAGAAACTCAAATATTATGATTAATTGAAGTTGTAGAGAACTGTAACGTAGTTGTATCCCGGTTTTAGTTGTAATTTTTTTTGCTATTTGATAATTCTGTTGTACTCCTATTTTAGTTCATTCACATAAAGACGTACATGTTTAAAGGGAATATCAGGGTGATATCGGAGAGGAAGCCCTAAAAACGGCTACCACTAACAAGGCAGGCAACAAATACGCAACTTAACCAATACCGACACTGGAAGGGAGTAAAAAAGGGTGACATTGCGAAGATCCTCTCGAGAGGAATGTTTTGGATTGAAAACAATCCAAATACAATAAAACCTTACTATCGGGTAAGTCAGGTGCCACCAGCCGCGATAATACCAGCTCAAGTGGCCTACGTAAATTTTGCTGCGGTTGAAAAGCTCGTTGTCAAGTTTGCGCTTGGTCGCGTCGGCACTATGATTCTAAGGAATCGTACTGGCGCGGCGAATGTCATGTCTGGAGCGTGCGATCGAACTGTTGAACTCCCTTGCACACTCAGTAAATATTACTTTAAGCAAATTAGAGTTTTTAAAGCAAGTGAGGAGTGTCCTGTATAGAGTTGTATAGAATAATATAAATGGATTGAGAACTTACCTGAATAGCTCTCGGATGTTCTAACAATGACGAAGGGGGACGACTGGGGGCATCCGTATGGCGGCGCGAGAGGTGAAATTCTAAGACCGTCGCAGGACGACTTCCAGCGAATTTTCCAAATACATCTCCTTTGATCAAGAACGAAAGTCAGAGGATCGGACGCGATTAGATACCCCGCCCCAGTTTTCACGTTAAACTGTGTTAACCAGTTATCCGTCATAGAATAGAATACTTATAGTTTCAGTTCTGAAAGAAGTATGGTTGCAAAGCGGAAACTTAAAGGAATTGACGGAAAGGCACCACAAGGAATTAATCCTGCGGCTTAATTTGACTCAACATCGGAAACCTCACCAGGCCCGGGCATGATTACGATGAACAGATTGGTAGCTCTTTCTAAATCTCATCGATAGTGGCGCATGGCCGTTCTTAGTTCTTTTAGCGATTTGTCTGGTTAATTTCGATAACGAGCGGGAACAAGTTCTTAGAACAAGTTATATATAGTAGCACGAAGCAGGCAGCAATAACAGATTTGTGATGCCATTAAATCTTCTGGACCAAAGAGTCAATAGGTGTCCAAGCTAAAGATGTCTGGGTAATCTTTGCAATTTCTTTTGAGTTGGGGATTGCGACTTGAAAGTGCTTCCCATGAACGAGGAATTCCCAGTAAGCGCAGTTGATCAATCTACGCGGATTTAGTACGTGTCGTTTGTACACACCGTCCATTACTGCTAGTGATCGGCGAGATATTTTGGGACCGGCTATTATTCGACCGACAGCTTCGGACCGGCATTAGGCTGAACATCTAGAAAATAGTGATGTAAAAGTTTTATTTTTCTATGGTAAATGTTTTATTTTTAATAGGTTTAGAACTATTTTACCGTATAATTTAGGTATTTTCAACTGTTGGTGATTTGACGAACCATATGGTCTTTGCTTTATATAACTCGATATAAATTGAAAAATAAGACAAATAACAGTGCTTACTATAAAGGAAAAAGTTAAGTGATGTTAGAAAGGATTGAAATATCTCAACTCTGGATAAAGAAAAATGTCAGTGTAAAAATCATTTTGAAGTTCATAAGCGCCGAAAATGCCCCGGAACAGTCGGCGGCGATGTTCTTCTGGTGTGACTGGATATAACCATCCATTACCCGGTGGCGATGGTAACGAGACGTCTCCGGGTGCTGTCTGAGGCAGTGGTGAACCTGATGGAGGTGGAGTTCGCAGATCGTGGGTTTGGCTCGGTGATGGCTCTTGCACGGACGGTACGGCATCGACCAAGTATCGTGGTATTCTCGGACAACGTTGTTTGATTAATCTATCTGATGTGCTGTCAGGGCTTTTTCTACCGTCGAAGTAAACCTTACGTAAGCCTTCCCATTTCATCTGCTCGCGTAAATAGATGTCGTAGATATACGAAGAGCGTTATAAAATGAGTAGATAAGTGAGAAATAGAGATTAAAGAATTAGATATTGAGGGATCGAAAGATTACTGCCGAAATATTTTGGAGCGTAAGTCTGTTTACTTGATGTTCGTGTTGTGAGAAATTTACCAGTGGTTTGAGTGAATTAAATTTTTTTTCAATTAAATTCGAAGCATAAATAAATGATTTCTGTTGGTGGCGCTTACTAAGTGGGCAAATAAATTCAAGAGTGCAAAATGTAACTCACTCTACGAGAATATGTTGGTTGCTTATTAGAGTATTATTACTGGTAGAACTGTCTGAAAGTTACTCATCATGATCTAACGGAAACAAGACCCAAAATGTGTCTCGTTGAAACTAACCTGGGTATGGCTTTTTATATGAAATTAGAGATTTTTGGTGTCCAGCTTCGCCGGCGGTAGTTCTTGCTGTTGGTGGCGGTAACTAGACAGCGATTAGTCGAAATTTGTGCTAAAATCCTTAAAAAGGGAGGATTTTCCTCGAATAGGAAGCGTCCTTTCAACCGTTTCTAATTTTAAAGAACAATATCGCACAATATCCCTGCCAAGAGTCTACGATTCTATACTTCTATGATAGGGAGCTCTTCAAATGGATTTAACGAACAGCGAGCTGAAATAAAAGTTTTATTTTTTTACAGTATAAGGTTTTATAGGTTAAGAAGTACCGTATAAGTTAGATGTTTTCAACTGTTGGAAACATATTGTCTTTGCTTTATATAACTCAATATGAATTGGAAAATAAGTCGAATAACAGTGCTTAAATTAAGGAAAAGGTTAAGTAATGTTAGAAAGGACTGAAATATCTCTGGATAAAGAAAACTGTCAGTATAAAAATCATTTTGACGTGCATGAGCGACCATCGCGAGCAGAACAACGAAATACCTCCATCCAGCGTACTTCTATAGACAACGCAGAAATTTTAATAACTGGATTTTGATACAACAGCAAGATGACGATGTATTCCAAAACAAAATCATCTTAAGTGAGAAAGCTCAATTCGACCGCAACACCTTCGTTAACAAGCAGAATTCTTGGACCTGGGGAGATGAAAATCCACACATCTTGCAAAGAATTTTCGCTCAGTCCTCAACAAGTGACAATTTGATGTTCCATATTAATGGAGATATAATCAAGAGATATAATCGAACAGTACTTTTTCGAAAACGATGAATGGATGTAAATGAGTCGTGGTTTTTGCAACATGGTGCAACCTGCCACACTGCACTCGAAACAATGACGTTGTTGCAGACCAAGTTCTGAGGTCGTGTCATATACCTCGTTTTAGAGAACAAAAATTGGACGCGAAGAAGTTACCATTTAACCTTTTTGGATTATTTACTCTGGGAAGATATTATTTTCACTGGAAGAAGTTTATTGCACTGGGAAGATGTTATCTTCCCAGTGTAGAAGATATTTTAGTATGTAGAAGATATTCCAGAAGAGTAGAAGGTATTGATATCTCCTAGAGATATTGAAAAAGCATTGATATAAATTATTCCTGTTTAACAATCTTCTTTCTGCATTCTTTCTGTAAATTTGAACAGAAGTGTCTGGTTTGATTTTATTTATCAATATATTAAGAACTGTGATTGTTTTAGCTCTTACTATCTTATGTGTGAAAATAATATAATGAACGAACTAAAATTTGGGTATAGTATGGGAATATTTCTCAACATGTCAACTAATATAATTAGAATGTTCTCGACATATCGTTTATTTAATTTAGTTTTGTTAATTAGATTGTTATTGTTGTTTAATTATTTTCTTATTGAATCTAAAAAACAGATTTGCTAGTGGGGTTGATTGGTCTGTAGCAAAGCATATTACGAGAATTAAATAAAATAAATGAATCATGTAAAAACACTGCCTGGGACAAAGCCAGTTATTAAATTTAAACGCATTTATTGTTTTGTAAATAAAAGATACGAACGCGCTTTTACGTTTACGCATCGCCTGCTTGTCGTAGATGTGTAGTAGAGTCGGATTCACTGCCGCTGTGTGGTGTGAACGCGTTAAGTGTTGTATGCGTATGTAGGCTGGCTGTGCTATAATATGTAAATATGCTGGTGGCACCTGACCTAATGTATGACGTATGAACACCTTACAAGATGAAAATAATATGTTACAGCTTTCGCTGCTACTGCATACATACTGCATAGGCTTCTGCGTTCTACTGTAACATGTGAAGACCGCCAACAAAGGAATTGTGTGTTGTGTTTCAGATAGGGTGGAATTAATATCGAGATTTGCATAGAATAATATAGTAAGACCGTATAGAGAAATATATAACGTGTGGTTGACTACATACCTACCCTATAACACAGCAAAAGTTGATTGATGGCTAAGGTCTATAAATAGCGAGATTTTGAGAAGAATTATTTAGTTCCTGCTTGAGAACTCGAAGAAAGATGTCCGGCAGCAGCGAGCAGCAGAGCAACCAGCCAAGTCAACCAACCCGAAACAATAGGCAGAGCAACAGCCAGCGACAGTCGCTGAAATATTACCACTGTTCTCTTTATTGCCTATATTTTAAATAGTTTTCTCCTACCACCTTACCTCCAATCTCCTACGTCACTAGAGTGTATAATACTAGCTTACGCTGGTCTTAACCACCCGACAATAGTAAGATTAGAGCTTAGAAGTGATACGTGTCTTACAGTGGTGATTTCAATATGGTGTTTAATTCCCACTTGCGTTGGGCTTAGTCACTCGGCAACAGCAAAATCGACGAGTTCCGAGGTGTTACGTGTCTGACAATAGTTTCCCTTATATATATCGTATTTAGAGTTATCCCCACCCTCCTGCTGTATTATTTACTGTTTGTACATACTTTCCGCATTATTACTGTTTTGTTTATATTATCACCGTACTTTTGAACTCTTTTACATGCACCCCTTTTGTTTTGTTTATATAGAATCGATGCGACATTAATTTAATATTTATTCATTGACATTTATTGGTGCATCAATCTTTCTTTCTTTATTTAAACTAATACACGTTATTTTGTTAAATCGTTAACTGTGTTTCATTCATTAGCAGTTAGAATCTTTTTCGGCTGCCCACAAGAACACGAACCTCTGGACTACACACGTACTCGTAGCTATTCGTGCCTTCAATAAGCCACTGAGGATCGGAGGAACAACAAGATCAGATTCCAGTGTGCGGGCTTACGTTAACCTGATCTGGCTTCCGAGAATTCATATTTCCGTAGCCTGTTATATTCTGTAATAAATAAGATATTTGTTTGCGCCATCTGTGGCAGTCGCTTGGACTGTTAACAGCATCGCGAGCGAGAGTCTGTCACAGGACTATCACAAGAATATCTTCTCTCTTTATAATATCATTGAAAAGGAAACTGTTTCCGATAAAGTATAGTAAAACTTCTGACTTTCAGAACATTACGGAGCATAGCATATTACCTAATATCATATAAATTCATAAATTTTACATTATATGCGAATATCTTCTAAAAAAAATACATCATTCAACTAGAAATCTACTTATAACACCTATAACTATTTCTAAGTTATATACATGAATCATATTTCCTCGGTACGCATGCTTTTTAATTCTCAAAGTTCTTTCACATATAGCAACGGGGAGAACTTTGTCGACTTGTTTAAACTCAAAGAGAACGTATTTTATTCGAAAACTTTCTTTTCCATTACAGATGCCTCGAACAAGAAAAACAAGAAAGAGGAACTAGCAAATAAGATCTAGCAAGCGCGTAAAAGAAAAACTAGAATATATCTCAAGCTCCGGAACGAGGGACTTATTCACCATCAATGCGAAGGAAAAAATTAGTAAAGATTCTCATGCTTATTTCTTCAAGACACTTGAGAATAGCTACAAATCACGCTCGTTACAAGAGTTTTGAAATTATTTTCCATGTATCGTAAACAGCGTTAGAATGTAATGTCTATTTAAGACGGTCCTGGAGTTTAAAAGTGCTACTAAAAGAATGGGATTAGCCAAGTTGGTTCTAAACTACACATCATACATCTCGATATTTTATCTACTCCGGACAGCAGTTGCAGTGGATTTGTGTAAGTTTAATTTGTTTCTTTGTACTATATGTGTAGTTTGCACTTTATTTGTTTTATTTATTTTCAAGTCTTAGAAACAAAAAACTTTGTTCCTTACGAATGATTTCTTTATGATTCTTTATGAAAATTAATATCAATAATTGGATAGTTGTTTAAAATACGGTAACGTTATTTTTGGAGAGACAGTTACTCTTCAACGTGACATTGCTAAGAGGGGAATCTTTTGATTGGGGTAACGTAGCGATTTACTTTCTCAGGTACCGTTTTATTCAATGCTAATAACATGCTATTTGCTTTAATACTTACTTCACTTTATCTACTACAGAATAAAGTTATAGTTTTTATCGAGTCAGAATATGTGAAGTTATAATCCCCTGCAGTTTATCAACACTAAATAAATAAACGACTAGACTTTGTCATTGGTATGGTTCTTAATTAATTCTACTAGCTCAATATCAATTTAACTAAACTTTGCCGAACCATAACATTAACAACTTGTCTCTCATAGGTCTGCTACCATAAAATAGTTGACTACACTTAGTAACATGTCTTCATAATGTAGGAAATGCATACAGAAATAAATATTTGTACATTTTAATAAATAACGCTATGTAGAATTAATAGAATAAAATGCTACTCATGCTTGATTATGACGTACTGAGCAATTATTCAAAATAGCGTTTCAGAATTGTCAAATCTCTTCTCATAGTAATATAACATAATTCTACTAACAATTTCCGTTCAGCCGCTCTTCACAAACTTATTTTATAATTATGCATAGTTACCTTAGTAATTCATTTTAATTCAATTCAATAAATAAACTTATTGCTCACCAATTTAATTTATACGAAGACTCCAATTTAATTTATTCTCAAAATAATTGTTTAATTAATTACCAACTGCTGCATACTGCAGGGCCTCATGCATAATTTTATTTCTCGTAACTAAATTCAACACTTTCATTTAATCATGATTTTATTTGGAATTAATTATATCTGAATTAATATTCGTTGATTTATGTTTAAAGCTCAGAGTGACAAAAATTTTGCATGTTTAACACAAAACTTCATTTGTGTGGGTTCTACGTAGCTTTTTAAACCTTTTTCGGCTAGCTAATTTTTCTACTATCGTTACATTGAGATCTCTCACTACTTTTCCCCTTCCTATGGTAAATTGCATTCATCTAATATATTCCACTTGATCATCTCTCATCATATTTGCCATGTTTGAATTTTAACAAACTTTTTGAAATATCTCAGGAACGATAAAAGATAGGACATTCGAATGAACTTTATTGTATAGGATACGAAAGCCCTTCGATTTTGTTTGAAACATTTTGTTCCAAAATCACAATTTAACATATATACAGGGTGTTTTTTGTTTTGCTAACTTTAGGACCCATTTTCTCGAAAAGTTTCACAAGAATTTTTTGTCAATTTCTTGTGTCGAAAGCTCCTTTAATACTTAAGCGATTAAGCGAGTTTAAAAAATCGCATGTGATAACGCCGGAGTAATTTGAAAAAAGGTGTACTATCCTAAATATCCCGGTTCCTATGAAAGTAGGAAAAATGAATGTTGGGGAACTTATGTAAGACCAGGGATCCACAATGTTGCTGGTGTGATCAGCTGAATATACTTGACCGATTTCAAGCAATAAAAAATTTGTTCAAAAACTCTTTAGTAACACCCTTGTAATTTGGTTTACAATGATACTCCTATGGGTCTAGCTCTTATTGTTTCAAAGATATGACCCTTAATAACTTAAAATTTTGCAACTTGTCGCCATGGCAATGGACATTCAACAATCATGTACATATATAAAAATGAATGTTTGTATGTTTGAGATTAATAGACTTCGACACCGTTTGACTGATCATAATGAAATTTGGTATATATACATATGTTCTTTTTCAGGGAAAAGGTTTTTATGCTATTCCCTTTGTTGTAACTCGCCTCTAGGTGGCGCTACAGCACATTAACTTCTACACCGTTCAACCAATCGGCATGAAAATTTATATTCATAGGTATTTGAGTACGGAGAATATTTTTATGCTAGCCACTTTGTTGTAACTCGCCACTGGCTACGGTAAATCCACGGCAATTAGGTATGTCGCTGGCCGAGGCAAACAACGTTTGCCGTCTAGTATTATATATATACATATAATATATATATATATAGATATATATGTAAGACGTAATAGGTCATATATGCAAAGTTAAAGGAAAAATTATTTTACGTTGTATGAGACATATAAACTGCTTTCGTAATTGAATAAATGTTGCTATCAGTGGCGGGTACACATTATAACAGTTGGAGGGGCTCGCAATGATATAATATTTTTTTGAGAAATTCAGTTTACAAATTAGAAGACTGAAATTTCGCTCGCATATAGTGTATTGTATTATGCGTTGAATGAAAGTAATGCCATCCCCGTAAGTCGTATAGAGCGCGATGTTACCAGATTTAAAATTTTACAAACTTTTTAATATATTTCAGGAATTATAAAAAAATAGGACACTTGAATAAGCTTTATTCTATAGACTATTAAAAGCTCGTTCAATTTTATTTGAAAATTTGTTTTCAAACATTACAAACTAAGTATATACAGGTTTTTTGTTTTGTAAAGTTTGGAATAGATTTACTTACCAGCTATTGTACTACATTAATACATCGGTTCCTATGAAAGTTAAAAAATATAACTTGGGGAACAAGTGGAAGATTCACGTACCTCAATTTTACAAACGTGGACACGAAGAAAGAGTGACTCAAAAACGGTAGTGGAGAAAATGAAGTCAAAAGCTTTTTCAGACCGCGCCAGAGCTCACAAATTCATAAGATCAAGAAAGTCTGGCGTAATATAAAACCATGGCTCTGATGACACGAGCCTCCTTATGAGCACGAACTTCTCACGACATATCTACACCATGCGAACATCTCGCGACATACCTAGACTATGTAATTGCTTTCGAACGTGTGAATATCTATCTCATTAGCATCTCGCGACATATCTGCGCTTACTTCCGAACGCGAATGATCGCCAACGAACACTATGCAAGCTCTGTATAGTTGTATGCGCGCCGTTGCAGTAAATTTGCATAATTTTAGCAGATTCCTGTATTTTAGCAGATTTCTGCTGTCAATAGCCCGTAATGTCCCTTTATTAATTGGTTGTCTACTTTTATTGAATCGCTTCAAGCAGTCCGTCGATTCTTAGTTCTCTTCCGCTCTCTGTCCCTCTGTGTCCTCATATTTTTGGATTATTATTATTTTTGTATCGTTATTAGTTTTTATTACACTAAGTATCTCGAGAATTTTGAAATGTCTTCCCTTCGTCTTCATTCATCCATATTATCGGTAACTATGTTTCTTTCTTTCTTTGTCATTTAGAGTCTTATATTATATTTTTATGGCTTTAGATGAACCTAGTTGTGTTATTTCAATTACAAATTATTTTTATAAGAACGGACGCTGGTCGGGTTTGATCTCGGGTACATTACATTGCTTGTCTAGCACTCGCGACCACGGAGGCGATTGATAGAGTAAGCGCATTATAGATATATACATAGGAAAATAATAACGCATATAAAAAATAATAATTTGTATCTATTCAATCAAACGAAAATAATAATCAGAAAACAGCAAAAATGAGTAAAATTAGCACTATACATATCCTTAACTGCCTGAACTAATTTCTATTATTTTTATATTTATAGCTCAATGTATAGCGCCATTAGGAATGGAAGATGGATCAATACGAGATAGTCAAGTTAGTGCAAGTTCATCTTTTGTTGATAGCAGCGTGGGTGCACATTTAGGACGGTAAGCTGAACATTTAATAGAAAAACAATTTTTCATTCTTTAGATATGTGCCCATAATTATGAAAGTGGTCTAAGTCAAAATTTCAAAAAAATGAGTTTATCACTTATTTCACATCCACA
>WYDF02000017.1:56873-73558 GCA_009867245.2 Adranes taylori
CATTTATCTCGACTCTTGTAGCATATTGTAATATAAGGTTATATTTAAAACACAATTTTGAAACGATTTGACGAAAAAAAAATCCAGGTTTGTTATGGCTTTCATAATTTTCCTTTTCTTGTTTTGTTTGTTATTTCCTCAATTGTCTTTTGGGAACATAACACATGAGAAATTAACCAACAAAATAGAATAACGAAATTGATGTTGAAAGTCCTTGTATCGAAGTTTCTCCTAATTTACTGATCTGAACTACATGAATTTTGGTTTGAAGGTGTAGATATTTTTTTTATCTTTGGAAAAAATTTTATTTGACCTCTTCGTCCAAAAATTAAATTCTGAATGTCTGCATTTAATTAAATTTAGTACGATATAACCTTTATTTCGCATTATTACAATCTTACATTTCTATATTCAAAACGAAATACATCAATATAAAACCATAACATAAATCAAATACAAAAATTCAAAAAAAAACCTCTTTTTTCATCTCTTTAATTTTTAATTAGGGACAGAAGGGAAGGCTCCTATTTTCTTCAATCATTGTCTTCTCCCTTTTTATGCCTTTCCTACTACCCCCTTACCCCCCTTCCGCCAATCCGTCTACTTTTCCATTCCCTCTTCCAGTTTCTCCACTCTCCATGAAGCCCCCTCCCCTTCTATCTTTTTCTTAATTTATTTATTTCTCTATTTATTTGTTCCCCCCTCTCCTGTTATTTTCCCCTTTATTTCCATCTATTTATTTCACCCACGATTTTCATCATTACCTCTCTACCCTTTCCTTTGTCCCCCAGACTTAACCACCTGTTTTCCCCTACTTCTCTTTCTCCTTCACTCATTCAATTCCCGCACATACCTTTACCCAGGGACTCCAGTTTACCACTGCCCTACCACATATTCTACATATTCGATCTTGCTCATTCAACCAGTATTTATTTTCCCCCTCTTCATTCTCGCACCTAAACCTCGCGATCATCCTTTTCTCATACATGCTTAGACCTGATAGCAGATATTCGCACATCCCATCTTCATTCATTATCTTTCTATATCTCTTATTATACCTGCTAATTTCTAACTTTTCTTCCCTCTTTTGCCTTTCCGCGTCCTTTATAATTTAAAATACCTCACTCAATCCCTCCTCTCTAGCACGATTGCAATATCCTTAACAGAGCGCAATATTCCTACGTTTAAAAATTCACTAATCTCTATTCATATCCCAAAAAATAATACATTCAAACAAACAGAGACGGCTTGAAGCTCTTGTAAATTGATTTGATACACTACTTTTGTGAAATAATGTAGGGTGTTTTTATACCAAATAAATTCCGGCCCATCTTCTAAAAAACGGCTCCTGTAATTTTCTTTTTGTTTAAAACAACCGTTTAGCATTTAAGCGATGAAACAAGTTTTAAGAAGGCAAAACAGATTTGTCCGGAATGAATGGACATTCAAAAAAAAAAATTGCATGGTTGAAGAAGTAAAATTTTATGACTCCAAAGTACTCCATTTAATGAAAACTGTTTTCTCGAAAAGTGTCTACCACTATAAGGCCTATAAAACTTGTAGGAATTTTATCTTTAGTGAAATTTTATATAATAAATGGAATAACCAAATTTTAGTTGTTCAAAATGTGGAATGAAATTAAAAATTCAAATTTTCTATCATAATTTCTTTTACATAAGTGCGGCTTAACGGAAATCTAGCCTAAATAAGAAAACGCACGATTTTTGTTTTTTTTATTATTTATTTTTCAACATGTCACCTATTAAGGCAATATATTTTTCAAGACGACTATCCAACTTCTTCATCCCTTTCGAAAAGACATTTTGCTCGAGCTCTTCGTGATAGTGGGAAGTTTCGGTCCTCACTTCATCGTTTGTTGTAAAACGGCATCATTCGGGCCATGTTGTAGGTTTGGGAGTAGGAAGAAGTCGCAAGGGCTAGATCTGGTGAATACGGTGGGTGGTCGATCAATTCGTAGTCTAATTGGTTTAATTTTGCTTGAAAGGCAGCTGTTCTATGAGCGGGTGCGTTGTCGTGATGGAAGAGAACTTTTTGCGAGCCGAACCACGTCGTTTTTCTTCAATTCAGCGTCCAAACAGCCCAAAAATTCAGCGTAGTAATCGTCTGTTATGGCTTTACCTTTTGCCAAGTAATCAAGAAGAGCAATGGTTTTCGCATCCAAAAAACGTCGCTATCATCTTCCTGCCCGATCAGGTTGTCTTTCCTTTCTACACTAGATCTTTGTTACGTTTCCTCCACTGATTTGACTGTTCCTTCAACTCCGGCGTCTAGTAATGGATCCACGTTTCTTCAGAAGTGACATATTGACGAAAATATCTTTTGTATCATGTTTTATTTTCGCGAAACGCTTCGCCGAATTCGTCACACCTGTGCGTTTTTGGTGGATAGTGAGTAAACACGGCACCTGTCGCGCGGATAGCTTTTTCATACTCAAATATTTGTGTATGATAACGTGTACACGCTCAGTTGATATGTTTGCAGCTTTTGCTAGGGCAGGGATTTTGATTCGACAGTTTTCCATAGTCATGTCATGGATTTTTTGACGATTTTCTGGTGTAGTGACGATATTTCAGGGCTCTGGGTGGTAATTATCATGAACACTCGGATAAGCACCAGCTTTCCACAATTTAACTGTTGCTAGTGACCGTGCAGACCCGCCATACATAACATCCAGTTTGGCTTTCATTGCTGCATTGTTTTTCCTTTTCTTGTGAAGGAACTTAATCATTGAACAATATTCGACATTTATCCATTTGTCACAAAACACAAAAGTTGCTTACTTGCTGTAAAAACCCAAGTAATTGTTATTTTTGTGTCAAATTTTGACACGTCATATGTAGGATGGCAGACGTGAAAACCAATATAGCATTCGTTGTCGCGTAACGCCATCTATCGAAGGCTATATTTATGTCAAACCACTTAATTTTCTATTTTATGAGGTCTGTGGATTGATATTACTGCAGGTAAATAAATGAGCTTATCACTGAAGCATAAAGTTTGGGAGTCAAAGTGTGTTTTTAATTTTAATAGAAATATTGATAACTATGATAAAACTTTTCACTACAATAAAAGTGTGAGCTTGAATCTGTCTCTTCCCTAAATGGCTCAATGATTATTAAACGGAATCTAAATAAATGTTTGCATACACGTAATTTTTACTATTTTAATATTTATTTTTGTTTATGTAGTTACTTTGGAGTACTCTTTACTACTCGATATGAATTACTTATAGTCGTAACTATGATTATTTTTTTATTATACGTATATGCCGTCATAAAGAGGCAGTAGAACACTGTTTCAAGGCAAGAACGCAATGGTGGCGTATCAAACACGATGCTATCTTTTCTCGTGAAAAAGTTACAGAACCGAGAAAATAATCCAGAAACTTGTATTTGTAACTTGTATTGATAGTTTTACTTGCAATCAAAGGAATAAACATATTGAGCCTACCATCAATTTTTATTTATCAATTGTAATTTTTTCTGAATGTTAATAGGAAGGTAATCTTTTAGATAATATAAATATGAAGAAGGGGATGGAAATATCATTGTTTGTTAAAGGATTACATATGAATGAAGATTACTTTCCCGAGCCAACTCAGTTTGATCCAGAACGTTTTTCTATTGAAAACTCGAAAACACGAGATCCATATGCTTACCTTCCGTTTTCTGCAGGCCCACGAAATTGCATAGGTATATTTAATCTTTACAATATAGATTACATACGATTTCTTGGTCACTTAAGACATGAGAAACAGTTAATTTTGTTCTCTCTTAAAAACATGAGAACAAAATTAACTGAAGAGGTACAGTTTTAAAGTAAAACTTCAAGTAGACATTGAAAAGTCGAGCATTTAGTAAATAAATATGTAATTATATGAAATTAAATACTATTCATAGTATAAATACTATTTAATTAATACATCAAGCCCAAGAAATTACCTTAAGAGCCTATTATAAGGAGAAAATCAAGGAATATTGCCAAGTACAAGAAAAAATAAAGGGTTGAATTAAATATAACCTGATGCAAACAGCTTCCATGCTAATAGCTTTCATGCTTTTTTGTGCGAAATACGAGCAAAAATGTCTTACATTTTTTGTGCGTAGTCATCGAGTGCAGAAATTGAACAAAAAATTGGTACTAAACAAGAGAGAGGAATATGTTTTGTGCTCTTTCATGGCTCGTTCTCCTTACGCGCAAGTTTATTTTTACATAGACTTCTGGATTCAATTAGAACAAATAACTTTTTAGTAAGGACGTTGAACACGCGTTCATTGCGCGCGGTCTAGCGAAAGATTTATGATCTCCCTTTTAATAGGTTTATTGATTTCATATGAGCAGATTTTTCTATTATTTGTATGAAACATACACCGTCTTGTCGCCACTATCGCGTCGTTGGCAAGTCACTGTCCTGGAAGGGGAAGTGCAGCTCGTCGATCGTTTGCACGTTTAAGCAGATTGGAGAATAACTCCTCATCGAATCATAGAAACGTATTGTCGTGGCAGGGATGCTAAGCGACATTATTCTTAATATTCGCAACGGCCAAAAATCTATCGTTTATTCGAGGGATAATCTCTCTGCTCAAACAGTTTAGGAGTAATTTCGAATTAATCCAGCCCAATTGCTGACTACAGCATTAAAACCTACCACCGTCAAGCTGGACGTGGAAAATCTCTAAATTCATATAAAAAGCCATATCTAGGCCTACTTCAACACGTATTCTGAGTCTTGTTTCTGTCAGATCAAAACCAACTATCTTCTATATGCTGAATTTGCAGAAACTAGAAGCTGTGTTCAATAGTTTATTTAAAGTTTTGTATATAAAACTTACCTTTGTCTTATGTGTTAAACAATAATACTAATTAATGAGCGTAATCAGATTATAACAACATCATAGATTGGTACACGCACGTATGATTTTTCTAATAATTATTGTCAACTTTTAAAATGCAAGGGATGATCGAAAGAATAAAATTAGGAGTTATTTTGTTTTAAATATTGTTATTCTATTTTAATTTTGTTCAAATTTTATTTTAAGTAACTTGAACCATTAACTAATAAAAGCAAATTTAGCCAAATATGTCTAATTATTATTTTCGATATTAGTTATATTTTATTAAATTAACATATTTTATTTAATCTTAGCCCCTAATAAATTTCAGAAGGTCTGGCATCTCGGAATTTTTGAATTGTTTCTTTTGTTCTAAACTGATGTTTTTTTTTTTCTGTTTTGAAAATTCTACGATCTTCTCGAATATAATAGAATTTAAATGCAACTTGAGTTTATTAGAATAGAATTTATAGACTAAGATAAACTGAGTAGAATATATTTAATTCAACATTTTATTTTTATCTTCAATATACCATATAGGTATATAATACCTATAGGTATGTATATGAAAGGTACAGGATTCATATTTTGACAATTTTTTCTACTTCACCTTAGTACGTCTCTTGTATTGAAATTACTCCAATCCGTTAATACGCAATTCAAAGGAGGGAGGGGGGTCATAAGGAACAATTTTCTAAAGAAATTTTTTCTTGGTCAAAAAAATAAAAGGAAGGTCAATTTTTTGGTGTCTCTTTGTACGTATGAACGTATGTAAATACGTATGTAATTTACGAAAAATTTTTCTTCCTCAAAAAAAAAGAAAAGAAGGGTCTATTTTACGGTGTCTGTTTGTATGTACGTATGCACGTACGTCTATATGTTCAAGAATGTCTCCTGTCCTATGGGACCGATCTGGATGAAATTTGGTAGACTGGTGTAGACTATGAGCCCACAGAAAGGTTTTTTCATATTTTTTTTAATCCAATATGGCGGACAGGAGCAAATTTTTTTTGTTCAGAAATTTATTATTCAAACTAGGAGATTGAAATGTTGCACACATATAACGCCTTCTATTATGCGTCGAACAAAAAAGTCCTATGTTGTCAAATTGTTTAGGAAGCGGTGTTACCACGTCTGACGATTAACAAACTTTTTGAAACATGTCAGGAACAATGAAAGATAGGACATTCGAATAACTTTGTTGTATAGGCTACATAAAGGCCCTTAGATTCTATTTGAAACATTTTTTTCTAAAATCACAATTTAATATATATACAGGGTGCTTTTTATTTTCCTAACTTTAGGGTCCATTTTCTCGAAAAGTTTCGCAAGAATTTTTTTTTATTCCTTTAATACTTAAGCGATTAAGCTAGTTTAAAAAAGTGGCACGTCATAGCGCCGGAGTAATTTGAAAAAGTGTACTACTCTAAACTACTCTAAACATCTCGGTATGAAAGCTGAGAAAATGAAGGTTGGGGACTTTATGTAAGACCAGAGGACCCCAATTTTTCCCAATGTGATTAACTGAATATTGTTGACCGATTTTGAGCAATAAAGTTTCTTTCAACAACGAAGGTGAAAAGAAGGTGATAGATTACGGTTCTGTGCATCCAGAAAGTCAGACAGTTGAGTATCATTTGGAAGATATGAGGCATTTGCGTAAAGCAATTCGCCAAACAGAGATCAGATTTGTGGAATTTTGCACAACGATATCGCATCGTTGCACACTGCCGTCGTTATCTGCAAATTTTTGACCAAACCCTGAACGAATATATCTAATAGCTACCGAAATCGCTTGATTTGGCTCAATGCGACCTCTTCCTGTTCGGTTGACTCAAGAAATTTCTTCGGCGAACGCATTTTCCCAGCGTAAAGGAGATAATGGAAAAAGTTAAGACAGCTCTGATGGTCATACCAAAATCCGAGAATCAAAAATGTTTCGAAGTGCGTTGCAGTCAATGCGAGTCAACTTTGAAGAGGATAATATGGATTTGATGAATAAACTTGTATTTTTAATTTTTTGAATAAATGTCTGAAACTTTTTGAGGAATGTGGGGTATATTAACTAAAATAAATTATGTAATCGAAATCTTATTAATTATAACTAAAATTATTAATTGAAAGTAAAACAGATTTACTCGAATATTTCGGAGAATTCGCTAATCTCTGAATCACTGCGCGGCAACGTTTTAGTAACACCCTATATATTTTCTTATATTTTGGTAGCCCTTGTGATTTGCTTTACAATGATACCACATACGTTGGTTTCCACTCTCATCATTTCAAAGATATGACCTTCAAAATCTTAAAAAAATTGTCGCCAGGATAAGCCGACATTCAACAATCATATTATATACATGTAAGATATATGTAATAGCTCATATATGCAAAGTTGCAGGAAAAATTATCTTACATTGTATGTGACTTATAAACTGCTTTCTCAATTGAATAAATGTTGCTATCAGTGGCGGGTATACATTATAAGTTTTGGAGGGACTCGAAATAATTATTTTATTGAGAAATTCAGTTTTGTACTTATTGTACTACATTAAATATCTCGGTTCCTATGAAAATTGAAAAAATAAAATTTGGGGAACAAGTGTAAGACCCAGGGACCTCAATTTTACGCAAAGTTGACACGAAGGAAAAGTGACTCAAAAGCGGTAGTGGGAAACGGTGCGGTACGTAGCAGTACCGGTACGTAGCAGTACCGCACCGTGATAGCAAAAATTGTGTTTTAAATGTTATATAAATCATTGTCTTTGACAACAAGGAGATGATTTATATAGCTGTTTATGTTTTAGGCACACATTTCTCCAAATAGGATATGTACAATGTATGAAACATTTACTTTCAATTTGCATTTAATTTTAGGTCAAAAATTTGCGATGCTAGAGATGAAATCAACTGTATCCAAAGTAATTCGTCATTTTAAATTGTCTGAGATTTCACCACCACATGAACTTTTATTAGTTGCGGAAGCCGTTTTAAAAAGTGCAAATGGAGTTGTAGTCAAACTTCACAATAGGATTTGGTAACAATTCCACTCAGGAAGTTGCATATAATGGCAACACATTCTAAGCGTTTCTTTATCTCATATTTCTTACTGTTAATATTAATAAACTGTTAATTATACTTGTTTAAAATTAATTTAATCTTTTATCTATAGAACGGTCTAAAATGTTTATAACCAACTGTATATTGTTCTCTTTTATTCAATGCGCAACCAATTTCGCTCATTTAGTTTCGTTCTGTTGTAATAATTCAATAACTTGTTAGGCATTATTATTTTTAATATTTAACTAATGTGAGTTTACTATTTATATGTGAACACAATGTAAGTAACAACAAGAAAATATTTATTATATCTTCCAGTTTGGCATCAAGCAAATAATAAAAATATATTTGATAGGAACTGTAAGAAATGAAAAGCACTGACACCCGTCAAAACCGACTAACTGACTTATTGACAGATAACTATTGACGACAACATTACCAAGTCGATAATTCCATAAACACAATACTCCCATCAGTTGAAGACTTGGTCGTAGGTTTCGGCAATATGAATTTGCAATCCCTGTCGGTTGCCTCCAAAAACACCATTTGCCAATACATTGGTAAGTACATCGGCTAGCTGCTTGCTGGCAGGAATATATATAATGTTGATGAATCTTGAAATTTTGAAGTGTTGATGAATTCTGAATCTGAAGTGAAATTTTATACCGATGTGTTTCGTCCTTTTATGAAATTTGGAATTAGCTTTATCGATCATTGGTTATCCAAACTTTTTCTTGTTATCCATGCTTTTTTAGTTGTATCATTTGCTGCAATTCTTCTTCAGTGATACTGAAAGCTACAGTACGTTGAAGTTGGCTAGATCACGAAAAAGATCCACCCGAATATAGATACATTTCCATTTGTTGAACTCTTTGTGTCAACATCTGCTGCATAATCAGAATCTGAATACACTGCTAAACCATTAGAATTTGTTTCATTTTAGGTAAGTCCATAAGAAACTCTTTCTTTGACTTATCGATTTATGCGTTTAGCTGCGTTCCATTGTTCGGATCCAGGATTGTTCAGATAACGACTCACTGCTGCTACTGTGTACATAATGTTAAGCCTTAATGCGTTTGCAGCAAACATTAGGGATCCTACAGCTTGCCTCTATGGTACATTATTCATCAAATATAGGTTCTTAATCGATGACGTAACCTTGGTAAGATGAACATTATTATCAGCAGGAGTTGAAACACTTTTGGCTTCTGACAAATTAAATTTATCTGCAATACTAAATATATTTCTTGTGTAATTTTTAAGATTTTCTGAGATCTGTCACGCTGTATTTCCAAACCTACAAAAGATTCACAGCTGCCTAAAGTCACTTCAAATTTGCTTCTAAGAGTGTCCATTATTTGATCAATAATATATATTGATGGAGCTATTATCAAACCGTCATCCACATAGAGTATCATCAACACTGTAGTGTTAGCCGATTAGTCTTCAGAAATTTGACTAATCGCAGGTTCTACTACCTAGGAGCTTGCCTGAGACCGTATACGCTTCGCACCAGCTTTACATTTTTTCTTGAACCAGGCTTACCTTCAGGAAGAATCATAAAAATATCTTCATTGACATATACTTTCAAGAATGCATACTGTATATCAGACTGGCCTATTTTCAGGTCTTCTGTAGAAGCAAGAGCTAACATAGCTCTAATGGTATGGTATCATATCGTAGTACGGAAGCAACTATTTCAGTGTAATCAAAACCAGGTCTTTTAACTAGGCTGCCTTCCAAATCACACCTCAAACAGAGACGATTTTGGAGTTTTTGTGCAAGGTATTGGAATGAATAAATAAACAACACAAAGTGAAGTTTTACCCCAAATTTCTTCAGGAATGTCTTTAGCCGAAATCATTGAAGAGGCAGATTCTACAATTGTGCGATTTTCTCTTTCAGCCGCTCCTGTTTTCAATGCCATTCAATGTATTCAATGCCATTGTCTAAACGACAATATTTGGGATACATTTCACGTTGATTCCTAATTTTCGCCAAAACTTCTTCAAATTTTTCAAAGACCTCATCTTTGTTTTTTAGAAAATATTTAAATCTGCTAGCACCGTATTTAAATAAGACATAATAACGATGACTATCATATGATTTCTTTCCATTGGTCCATTTAAATCAGTATATAGGATTTCAACAAGGTCATAACTTTGGTTAGTACATTCTAATGATAAACGACTAAACTTGCCGTATTGACAAGCCTCGCAGTTAAATTCTTCTTTACCTGTTATCTTAAATGGAAAATGATCAGTTTCTGACAATTGTTTCATTCTGCTTAAAGATGGAAGCCCGAAATGTTAGAAGTGTAAATTGTTCAATGATTTCTCTGTAACCAGTTTCAATCCCCTTCATGATAGAAAAGCATTTCATTGGAATTAGTTTGAAAATTCTGTTTTGTAGCAACACCAATGGTACGTAAATTTTCGTGTAGTTCTGGTACGTACAGAACAGTTGACAGAGTACCCGTCAGTCATTCTCCGTTTACATAACGTTCGATTGAAACTGATCCAATTGCTTCACTCTTAAAATTACCATTATCCACCATTGATAATATAGTACTATTTACTTCACGGCTATTGAACATTGTTCTATAATTTACCATGTGATATGATGCACCACTATCCGTTAAGCATTGCTGATCCATTTTTGATTCACCTGACGAATATAAAAAAAAAACAGTCCACGGTTCATTGTTTACTTTGACCAGCCTTTGATTGTGAAGCTTGACTACTATTACTACGAGCTACTCTATAGCCATGAGCAAAGTGCCCTTCTTTATGACATTTAAAACAAAGTCAATTTCTTCTTAGTTTTCTTTGTTAATGATTTCTGTTTCGGATTGTCAATTATCATTTTCTTTTCAGTTAAAAGAGCCAAAACACTAACATTTGCCTTATCCAACTTGCTCTTTGCACGTAACAACATATTTTGTAATGCCGAACAAAAAATAAAATTTCCAGCTGCTTAGAGATCAAACCAATGCCAGATCTTTAGAGGAATAACATTTAGAGAACTTGGAGAAATAACATTTAGAGAACTTACCTGGAGATGTCATATTTTGCCCACAGCTTGAATGATTGCGGCTTACAGCAATTTTTTTTCCACAAATATATTTTAATTTGAAAATCGATATTCTTCTAAATATTCTCATGTTCAAAAAAAATTTAAAATGTAAAACAGGGCAAACTTAAATTTTTTGGAAAATGGGGGTGGTAATATGGGAATGAGAATTTTATGGAAAAAAGCTAAAAATTGAAATATAATTGAAAAATTAAAATTTTAAATGTTTAGAATACTAATTTATGACAGTTCATAAGATTCCGTTACAAAAGTCGCAGATGAAGCTGAATTTCTTAAAACCCGAATGGAGCAAGCTTTCGCACGTCATGCACTCGATCCATTGCTTACGAATTTGACATAAATATTTTCCACAACAACGAATGCACTCCACGTCCATTCTGAGGGTCCACTCCTACCGGATCTGTTAGAACGAATACCCCAGAAGAAATAGATCTGTCATCATCATCTGAACAGGACTCCTCTATATCTATAATACTTATATCCTTTTTTTCTGATGTTCTTCTTTTTTAATTTTCTTAACTTTTGATTCCTCTTTAGGTTCTTCTTTGGTAATGTTTGTTGCTTTAAACAATTTATGTCTTCTTTTGGATGTTTGTTTTCTCAATTGCAAGCTCAGGAGATGTCTTGTAAGGTGAACTAGTCAGCAGAACAATGGAAAAGGTTTCCGTACAGTATTTGTTATGTTTTATGTAGCCATTGGAACAAGCAAAATGTCTACCTAATTAACGTGCCTTCTAAGTTTTGGCAAAACTTGTTCTCGGGTTCCAGTTGCTTCATTTGTACTTCGGCCAGGTGAATCTTCAAATTCTTGCTCTCCATGTACCAGATTAGTAGGCCTCACAACCAAGTAATCAAAATTATCCCCATTTTCTTATAAAACATTGATATTTTCTGCCTTAATGTACTCAGCTCGGGAGAAAACTGATCTACTAGTTGGACCAGTACCAGCTGCACGAAAACCATTAAAGGTAATTTCACCTGCGATAACTTTTAAATAACCCTTGCCTAATAATTCAGTGATATCATAAGCTCTGAGACAGGGGCCTCAAAATTGTCTAATTTCTTCACTGTAGTAGACTTTTAATGGTGCCATAAATGTCTTATCTAAAGGTTGTAATTTGTGTGTTGTATGTGGAGACAAGCAATTGATAGTTATCTGATTTCCTCGTGCATTCAACACAACTTCCAAATTTCTAGAGTGTGAATAGTGTCCATCAAGAATGAGAAAAATTGGAGACTTAGTTGATGGTTTAATAAATTTGATAAAATGAGTAAACCATTCTTTCTACTTTCTTTATAATATTATGTATATAGAAACTTTTATTCTTCATGCCACTTCCTTCCTTTCTTTAATAGCTTCACAATCACCTCATGATTCATTATTAACTGTTTTACAAATACCTTTATGTACGAAAGAATTTAAGAGGCCTTGAAACAACCATTAATTAAGTAATTTCATTTAAAATATAAATTTCAACATCATTTTACATAATGCAAGAGATGGACAATCTTTGTTATACGTACATCAACTGCTGATGAAGCACGGGATGAAACATCCCTGAACTTCCCGCGATTTATTTGCACTCAATAAAGTCAGCGAACGTAAACACTGTCTGGCGTCATTTGCTTCGAAAAGCGCATAACTCTCTGAGTTAATACCTTTTCGAAATAAGCGCTACTTTCAGATTTTTTCTCCCAGTGTTTTATATATGGCACACAAATTAATAGTATTATTAGAAGTTCTGTATAATTTCTGCATGGAGTATTGAGGTATGCAACTTGCATCGCTTGACGCACGAAGCCGTGGCCGCGGTTTACGGAATAATTTGTTCAGTGGCTGCTCTCACGCTTGCCATGTTCACTGAAAATAGAGAAAGAACCGCCCAGTGTAAGTAAATTCCATCACGTCAATATACAGCAAAAAGTATCGAAAATGATTGCAGTTATATTCCAATTGTATTGCTCTATAGATATATACTGCAGTTTCCATTGCAAATATTATGATGTTGTTTATAATGAGAGTTTAAAATAGGTGTTCCATAAATGGAACACTAGGCGGAAGAAGATTCTGCTAATAAAGATGCAGGAAGTCTGGTGGACAATTTGTCAGGAAGACAGCTCAAGCAGAAGTTGTCACTACAAGTGGAAGAATAATTGAAAGTGTGAAAAAATCAAAAATGATGATGAAGATAGTGTCACTGATAGTAACTCATTCGACAGTGAGGACAACTTACCATTGAGGCGTTTCATTACAAAAGAGCAAGTTCCTATTACCAATAAGGATTAATTCCTTTGGCCTAAATCTGACCTCATAGTAACCGAAAATATATTTCCAAAACCAATTTACCCAGATTACCTTGATATGCCACAAGTTGATGCTGTCGATAAAATGTCCGATGATGAAATTTTTGATTTTTTAGCAGATCAGACTAATTTGTATGCCGCATTCAAAAATTGTAATCCATCACCCAATATCACGAGAAATGAAATAAGATGCTTTACTGTCATCTTAATTGTTTCGGGCTACAACAAACACCCATCCAAAAGGATCATTCAACTCAAAAGACGACATGCGGAATCAAATGATCTATAAAGCTATCAGAAGAGATTCATTTAACGTGATTTTGCGTTATTTGCACTCTGCTGCAAATAATTTATTGAAGGATGTAAAATCGACTATGACGGCAGTACGATTGAATATTATGGACGCAATTGATGCAAGCAATTCATCCGTGGTAAACCCATTCGATTAGACTATAAAGCTCGGTGCATCAACCCAAAGTATGGATATCTAATAAATTTTGACATCTATCAAGGTACAATGTCAGGAATACCAGCATATTCCAAGAAATTATATGGCAAAGTATCTGCTCCATTGCTGAAGTTCATTGAAGAGTTTCCTCCTCAAATAAAAGTACTTCCGTTCAGTTCTATTTCAATAATTTGTTTACCTCAATGGCTGCACTAATTTATTTGAAAACACGAGGCTCTGCAGCTACTCGCACTATGCGTGAAAACAGGGTTCCCAGATCCTGTCCCATAAAAGGAGTGATAAAAATGAAAAATGAAAAGAGAGACATATTCGAGCATGTAGTGACCAATGTGAACGATATTTGTGCGATTGTCGCTAGATGGATGGATAATTCTGTTATAACCGTGGAGATCTACTTGTCATAGATTGTATCGAATTACAACAGCGAAAAAGTATTCAGCTACAGATAAAAACATATATCCATCGACAACCGAGGAATATCGTTACCTACAACAAGTTTATGGGTGGCATAGATCAGATGGATGCTAATCTGGCTGCTTATAGAATAGGCGTGAGAAGTAAAAAATGGCGGTGGTCGATGTTAACTTGGTTAGTGGACGTGGTGAGTAGATACTACGTATGGGTATTGAAAAGGGCAGCTGGCAGTAAAATTGCACACTGCTGTCTAACACAATACTAAATGCTGTCCAAACATGGAGGAAGCGCGCAAAGTTCTGGGCCGAGATCGAAGATCATGCCAGAAATTCAGTTTGACCGAACCGATCACTTTATCGAATATGTACCTGGCGAAACAAAAACGCAGATTTGCGAGCGATCGCTATAAAGCAAGTGCAGTTCGCACGCAGTGCCAAAAATGTGGATTAGGATTGAGCATAAATTGTTTTCCTGATTTCCACAGAAAATAATAATGTAATAAAACGATTTTTGTAACTTGTCCTTGAATAAGGAGTTATTATTGATCAAATGTTTTTCATTTTTCAATGCTTAGCCTTCCATATATAGTACACTCTATATCTCCCATATCAAAAGTGATTTGACAACCAAACTGCTTTTAAAAAGCTTTTACAATATTTAATAATAAAATGTAACTGGAAATGAATGTTTAAATTAAAAAAAAAAACTCAGGCGTTAATGGGTTAAGTAAAAATCCGAGATTATCCCTTTTCGTAAGTGAGACTTTTGTGGCTAAGTGTAATTCAACAGTTTAATATCAAATTTAGTACTACTTACGCTTAAGAAGATATACATATGTGTTCTTATAACTCACCTGCAACAAAAGTCATAGATTAGAATATATTAAAATTATATTTAAATTAAATCTAAGCATAATGGAAAATACTAAAAATTATAAATAATCAATAAGATTAATACAATTTTAAAATTTATTTTATAAACTCACAGAAAGATAAGAATATATTATACATAGGATGTAACTGATAGTGACCCCCTAACGCGCGGTTTTTGTTAGCGAATAGTGTTTCAATGTGCGTCACACTTCTTTTATTATTGTTTTTTGTTCTTTGAAAAAAGATTATGCAAACAATGATTATCGCAAAAACACCTACTTCTCCAAACCGAGTTTTCTCCGGCAACAAGAACAAACTTCAAAATAATTAAAATTATGTTAAAAAATAATCGTTTAATAAATAACAAGAAAACTGGTTATATTTAAATATAAAATAACAAAATAAACAATTTAATTTGAATAATAATAAAATGACAGAAACCTATAATACTGTCAAAAATGGTCTAAAATAAACTTCTACTTAAATTTCAAAAACGAATGTAAGTAAAATCTAACATATAAATTGATAAAACAAAATAGAACTGTTAAAAACTTAAAAAACTATTTCTTTTGAAGTAAACTGTTACTCGTAATTTAATAGCGGTATAATAAATTTTGAAAGATGGAATGCCACAAAGAAGGACGTCACATTCAGTCCACAAATATTATTATAGGTCAATCAATTTAAAATATTTTAGTAAACATGAATTTTATAGTAAGAGGAGGGCGATTTAATGACTATGTGGAGAAATATATTGAAGAGATTAAATTGTACTGTGGATATATTCAGGGCAGGCAGAAGGGAGAAGAATAGTAGGAAGAATGAAGATCAAATTTAAAACATGGCAGGATAAAATGGAGAGAAAGTAAATGAAAACGCATGTTAAAAGGAACTAGATATTTCATAAATGATGACCTAAAACACGCGAGATAAAAGTGCAGAATGAGATCAATGAACTGGCAAGAGTGATGAGCTCTATAGAGCAAAGAGTAAAGGTCGGATATAGGAGGGTGCTCGTGTGGGGCAAATTGGATGTCGACTGATGAGGAGGGTACACGGGTTCAAATTGTATGATAAATAAAAGAAGAGAGAAGCAGTGATGGAAATGTGAGAAGAAAAGGAGAGACAGGACAAACATCGGAGATGAGTGGACAAGGATGAAAAACTAATATGGGTAGCAGTGGCAGAACAGAAGAAGGAAGATATAATTAGTGGTAGAATTGAAATAGAAAATACAAAGGATTCTAAGAAAAGAGTAGTGACAGAGGAATGAGCGGATAAGAAAGAAAAAACACATAAGCAATAAAAGTACAGGGAAAACGGGTAGAAATAAAATAACAAAAAAAAGTTATGAATATAGAATATAGGATGTAGGGACAGGGGAAATAGAAAGCAAGGAGGAGAACATGAGAAATGTAATTGCAGGAGAGAAATATGATTGGAAAATACAGGGGACAAAAAGGAAACATAAAAAGGGTAGAGCAAGGAGTGAAAGAGGTAGATGGAAAGGAGTGGGTTTGGGAAGGAGTATGTGAAAGAATGGTGAGTGTAAGTGGGAAAAGATGACTGTGACAGTATACGTGAAAATGGACTGGAATGAGTTTAAGGAAAAAATGAGTTGCA
>WYDF02000017.1:73658-88987 GCA_009867245.2 Adranes taylori
TTATTTTTATTAAAAATAACATAATTATTAAATTTAATATCTAACCAATTTTCTATTTATCTTCCCCTAACCCCATTGTGTACATGTTAAGATAGGCTCGTTTAGCGCTGTTTTGCATTACGCTCTACTTTGATGGAACCTATCCCCTGCGTTAAGCGGGGTCTTACTGTATTATATAATCTATGTATAATGTAATGTAATGTATTAATAAATAGTTATTCAAACAAGTCGTAAATGTTTGGATTTAAAACTAAAGCGTAGCATGCGAATGCCATTTTAATTAATGATTGTATTATTTTAGTAAATATAACTGAAAGCGTTAAGTCTTCAGCGAAGATCTTGATAGAAATATATTATTGATCAAAATTAATTGAAATAGAGTGGAGAAATATTTAGCACTTAAAAGTATTTTCTACTAATAAATTTTAATACGCCGGAATATTTTAAGCCACAATTAAATTAAAGATGAAAAGGATATATTAAATTTTTGACATTTTAAGAACTTTGGTGTTCAATACTCCTAACTTTTAAATGCTCTATTTGTCAGAGAGCATAAAAGAGAACTTTAACTTCCTATAATACAGTAGTCGATCCGAGGACACAAAAGAATGAATGATAAGAGTACCTTTAATTGTTTGCGACTGAATTTATTATTAAGGGTATTCACTATCTTCCAAGTGAGCTTGCTGGTCCACCATCCAACGTCTCACTAGATAGGTAGAGGAATGCATCCAAGGAACTGCGACTGGCGGACCAATGTAAAGAGATTGGATTTCTCAAAGGGAAACACGACTTGTTGTAAGTGCGAAAAACGACAGGAATACAGTACAGAACCCAAGGAGGGATCTTGCGAGGATTCAACAATGAGATATTGGTCGGCGTCGAGGTCAAGTTGAAAACATGGGCAAAATATGTACAAAAGCTTTTTGGTGACGAGAGCCCAGATTAGAGCCCACAAGCCTCAGCTCTCAATGCAACAAGCCCCTATATCCAATGGAGGAAGTTGTGCGAGCGATCAAATTACAAGAGTAAAGAGGGAAGGCACGGTGCTTAAGCTCTTAATAGCACGTACTGTTTATACCATTTATAGAGCCGGCAAAATATCTCCAGACTAACTCAGATCCATCTTTCTTACTCTGCCGAAGAAAATCAAAGCCACAAATAGTGATGTCTAAAGGATGATAAGCATACTGTATCACGTTCTGAAAACCTATGCGTGCAAGTCAAGAAAACAGGCTTCTTCGTGAGCGTCAGTTGTTTTATGTGTAAGTGGTAAACACGTCGAACAATTACATACATTTTGATATCTGGTAGTTGTCGTGAGTGAACAAAGTGGTTTGCACATCGCAATCAAGGCTAGAATCGAGCAGGCTAGCAAATCTATCACCAGCATGAAAAACGTTTTCACCGCAAGCGACTTGTGTCTTCAGCTCCGTGTGCGATGTTACATTTTTCCTGTTGTTTCCTATGGATGCGAACACTGGATATTCAAACAGGAAGTGCAAAATCGTACAGACGCCTCCGAAATGTACCTATATCGAAGGATATTACGCATCTCGTGTACACCCAGACGGACAAACATCAAAGTCCTTAATGTGACGGACAAATCGTTAAAGATGGTGAGAACTGTATAGGAAAGGAAACTGCAATACAACATGACGAAAAATATAAGATCTTCCGATTAATCATCGAAGGAAAAGTTCAGGGCAAAAGATAAATAGGACGACGCCAGAATTCATGGCTGAAAGATCTGAGGAGACGGCTACAATGAGAAAGAGCTTCAGAGGTGCACTTTATAGAATATCCGCGAATATAACATCGTAAGTCACCCTCTTTGTATGTTGATTAAACGCTAAAAGTACTTGTGGCATATTCAAATGTCAATTCTGTAAAGATTGTTATAAATAAACAAACATAACCTGATTTATAGTGAAAGAAATTAATAAGACAGAGTTCATTGACTCCTTGATTAATCACTGCATTGAACAACGTTTGTTATGTTAAGATGCGGAAGAACAAGATAGAGTGATTGATATTTCTGTGGAAGATATTTGAGTATTTATGTTACATAGGTACAGTGTACCTTTTAGAATTCTTTTTAGTTTCTGTAGAGAAATCTAGAGCACTATGGACACAAGTGTTACCATATCGTGATGTTGAGAGTTTTAGCCAATTTATGAGAATTTATTATGTATACACAAAAGCGCAGCGAACAGTACAGTGTAAGAGTAACTACAGAAGAGACCTGACGTACAGATCTGCAGCTTTCGATCTTACCTTTTTAGCTTAGGTTTTAAGATGAAGGAAGAACGGAATGCTGGTGTAATTTGCTGCAAAGATAACGACACAAAAGGCAAAGTTAAGAGAGGCGTAGTGAGATTGATACTCATTAATAAACACACAGACAAATTAATAACTCCGAAAATGAATATAAATGATGTCTAAGGAGCGATGGGAACTGAGACGAGAGGATGCACTAGAAGTAGGTAAAATTGAGAATGATGTAGGAGCTTATGATTAAAATGACGCATTGTAAAAGCGCAAGGACATATAACATTATTAACAAGGCCGGAATTGTTAAACTGTGAGGGCAAATAATTTGCAAGGCCACTTACAAAGTTGTAGAATAAGGTGTTAAATGGCACACCAGTTCTAGAATAAGGTATTATTACAGGGATGTAAAAATACATCACCAGTGTATACCAAAAAACTTTTCAAGAGTGGTTTCACTAAATACTTTTATGATACTATTCACTTGTCTACTGGACAACTTATCTCAAGGCGCATCAAATGTGAGAAACCCACGACTTCAAAGAAACACCAGGCCGCTCGCACAAAGCGCTCGATGGACTTCAACTAACAGATGTTATAAATGACTTGAAGTATCCAAACATTAGAGAAACAGTTAGACATCTCAACACAGAGATTCCTGCTATAATCAGAGCAGAAGTACTTACTATGAATGTGAGTCTGAAAAGACAACTAAAATCAAAAATATATTGAATTTTGCTCTATTTTTTTGTAATTATTTAATTGTGGCATTATTATAAAAATACTAATTAAAATAAGTTTCAAACAAAGAGGTAATTAACTATATTTTAAAAGTGCATGTGCTCTATGGAAGATAGTGCATGTAACGAGGAGATAAGCATATTCTTCGTAACACACAGTGAATGGAGTAATGAAACAGAACGCAATACAATTAATTTAATTATTCACCTATTTTCTGTGCACCTGTCATCATATCTTTAGGATGGTTCGATTTGATGGCGTTCATTCGCCTATTTTGAGCGTTCGGTCCTAGAGGTCCACCACCTGGCAGTCCACCCGCACCACTTCCAGCGCCTGGGCATCCAGGTCCGGGGACCGGAAGACGCGGTGCTCGCGGCTGTTCAACGGGTAGCACTCTTCTTCGTTTCTTAGGGAGTTTTGCTCGTGCCTGAATTAAAATGCACGGACGTTTGAAATTACAGTCAATAAGAATTCTGTTTATATAATTTTTATCATTTTTTCAAAGAATAATTTTTCGAAGTTGTTACTTTTTCAACAAAACAAGTTCATCAAAACTCGTACTTCTAATAGTATTTTGTATATCTTTACAATATGTAAATTTTATTTAGAAATATTGTAATAATGTAATTATTATAGTTTCACCTGACGAAAACCACAAACCGAAACCTGTGATGAAAATAAATATAATTAAACTTAAAATGAAAGTAAAACAGGTGCCAATTAAAAAAAATGTTTATTTAAAATTATCAGTAGATAAAACAAATTTTATGTTGGATTCCTTTGGACTCCAAAAGAAAGGATTTAAACATCATTGAAACTCGTTCCCCATTAGTAGCATCGCGTACGAGGGTCTGTCACAGCGTTGATATTTCAGTTGAATATTTTTGTCAAAAGCCGGGTTGTTCCTCAATTAACACCATATTCGCGTTAATATACTTCATTAACTGCTCATATAACAGCTCTTCAATTATTTTTTCTATTATCGGTAATGTATTTATTGGTAGTAAGTTACTTATTTATGATTTCGTCTGCTTTTTGGTATCAGCATTGTCACTGATAAATCACTTGAAATTATCCGTTTCCTACTGATTGATTCACTAGATTCAATCATGGATATCCTATCGTTTCAAATGTATTGTTAATTATTTCTAAGTTTACTAATTGTTTCTTAACTTTTTTAACTTTATTAGGATTAATTTCATCAAGTATTTTATGTGTATCAGCTACCTGATTAAATTCACTAACTGTGTACTCTTTAGTATTCCACTTATTCATATATTAATACTTTCAATGTAATAAGCATTCCATTCATTAGCAATGCTTGTTCTCATATAGGTACTGCATTTATTTCCAGTTTTTCAACTTATTCTCGTAGTATATGCAACTTTATAAGGTTTGAACATTTTCTTCTTGTTTCTTATACTCAGGCCACTTTTATTCACACATACTGGCCGTATATTTAGAGAATTTTACACCTCTTCTCCTCATAATATCTTTAATCATTTTTTGAAGCACGATGCTCCCTGTTTTCTTACCGCCATTTTAGAAGATGTGCATCTGTCTAAACTCTCCTTAATATTCTTTTCAAACATCTTATATAGCATTTCCATATTATGGGCGCTATAAATCTAGCCACTTCCAATAGCATGTAGGTATATCACCGACCATTATCTCCCATAGGGTAAACAATTAAAGACATGCCAAAAAGTGCAAAGGCACATGTAATAAATGTTCAATAAGATACCAATAAAACGTACCCAAATACTATAAAATGAGTAGATTAGGACAAGCATTTCATTAGACAATTAATAATGTTTACATCCATTAAAGCCATTAGATTATCAATGTGGTAAGGGGACACAACATTAAAATGATGGAGATCAGACATAAGCGTAGTAACATTGTCCACATTAGCAGAACATTCGAAAAACAAATGATTTAGATCGCCATACATACCGCATATGCAAAAAGGATCATCTTTCAATCCTATTCTAAAAAGCTGAGCTGGAATTAAACAATGTCCCGTTCTGAGTCTAAAAATGGTGAAAATAACTTTGTGAGAACGTATATCAAGCAACTTAAACCAAGACGAACATTTAATTATAGGCTTAATTCTACAAAAAACGCCTTCCTGAAGTAAATAAATCAACTGGCTATGAATCCTCCAAGAAGAAATTATTTGTTTAAAAAATTTGGTAAAGTACAGAAGGACGAGTCGTAAAAACTCTATAGAATAACCCCCATCGCCCCTTTTTGGCAATAGAGCTGCTTTCTTATTTCCTCCAATCGATGAATGAGCCGGAATCCAACAAAGTTTGATGCACACACCATCCTTTGCAGCCAGCGCTATTTTATCCTGGATGAAATTCAAAATTCTACAATCATTATGAATAATAACAAAACTATTATGTCTCCTCAAAACACTCTCTGAATCAGAAAAAATAAGCACACGATCAAGTTTCAATAATATTATGAGTTCAACACATTTCAGAATGCCAAGAGCCTCTGCATGAAAAATTGAAAAATGACTTGGTAATTTAATCGAATGAGATATGTTATGTAGAGTAAAATTCATAATAACCAGGAAACAATTGATGTTTATAAGATTGAAAATATTTTAAGATCGCATTAGAAGAAAATTATACTGAGGGAAAAGTTGATATTTATGTTGTAGATGTTGTAATAAAAGGAAAACACAAAAGCCGGAAATAACAAACCACCAAATATTAAACCAAAATTAGGAGATGAATAACGAAACACATGAATAAGAAAAGGGAGCGCACATTGTCTATTATTATCAAAGTATACTAAATTTAATTGAGAAATAGACTGAATTATGGGAAAATAAAGATAAAATAATTTAAAAATATATTTACAAGATAAATATAGGGGTCTTTGAACAATAGGAGGATCCGACGCTTCCACTAATAAACCTGGAGTTGGAGAGGATCTCATAAGCCAAGCCATACGAAGAGCTGCATATTGAATTCTACGAACCTTTTCCAATTGAGTATCAGAGCAATTCATATAAAACAGACAACAATAACCTAGACCATATAAACTATTTATAAAACAATAGCATCATGTTCGGATCCCAACCTCAAAATTTACGAGACAGAGAATCTTAAATTTAGAATCACACTTATTAATAAGCATATTAACATGATAATCAAATTTACTGTGAAGCCACAACCCCCGAAATTTTATCTGTGTTAAATTTAGGAATAGGTACAAATTTTAAAATATAATAATATCGGGATTCGTCGGTTTTTGGAAAAAGTAACTAGCTTTCTGTTAAATAGAGAGATATTTAAACTTAAAAGCCCCAACAAGATGAAAGAATATTAAAACTATGTTACAAATCTCTCTATCTATATATAGTTACCTTTTACATAAAGAGTAAAATCAAGGCATATATTATGAGAAGACAGGAAGCAGGAATAAACTTTATCATCTTAGAAACATATAGGTCGAAGAGAATCGAACTTAGGACAGAACCCTGAGGAAGTCGAAACCAGGAATATCTTAGTCTCTCAGGATCATTACAGGTAGAAATTCGTTTAATAAAAATGAAATTACCTGTATATTAAATGGATAAACCGAGACGGAAAATTAAGCTGATTTAATATTGAACACAATCCAAAAGGAAGAACAGAATCATAAGGAAGAACAGAAATATGCTTTATTAATATCCAAAAATAATGCAGCGCAATTAATTTTCCCCGCTGTTGATCGTAAAATATCACAATAAAGGTACGCTATACAATCCTTTGTCTAGCGGCCTTTACGAAACCCAAATTGAATGGGCGATAAGATATTATTAGCTTTGACCCACCATTCCAATCGATTCTTCAGAATATGCTCAAAAATCTTTCGAAGACAAAAAGAAAGAACAATCGGTCTATAATGAATAACAAATATTCTCTAATCCTGTCGTCGCATCCTTAATCTAATCCTGTCGTCGCGTCCTTAACCAAGCTCTTCACATTAAGGAATTCATTGGAGAAATGTAATTAAGTAACAAATATTAACCTCTGAATCTGAATCATCAACAAAATGTGGAAAGGTATTTTCCATTTTATTTTTATAATTCAATATGTATTTATATTTTGCAGAAACGATATTACAAACAGATGATGAAGGAGCTGATGTCAAATCAATGAACAAATGTAGAAACGACTGGAAGTGGCCATTGAAGGATATATATTGTATAATTTTAGGGAAGATATTCTTTGTAATATTCAAGAGCCCCAAACTAAAAATAATCGAGGGCAATTCCATGTTTTATACACTATTTTGCATTAATAATTCCTTGAAAAATAAAATTAAAGTATACACATTTCTCCTGTTTATAGTTGATATGTTATAGAATGTGCACCCAAATAGCTTTCCTAAGACCCAATTTGCCATATTGCAGACTCTAATAGTCAGATTCAAAGTAGAAGATTTGTCTTGGGTGTCCACCACTGGAGCAGTTACCCTACATTAGTAGGTTAAACCACATATTGAAATGTAATTTTTGTTTCTTGACAATACTGTTTGTTGAAGAATAGTAAAAAAATATTTGTTTGAGAATAACTGTATTAATATAATTACCTGCGTATGACTATAATACATGGCAAAATTCGAAACAATAACAGGCACTGGCAGTGCGATCGTTAATACACCTGCGAGCGCACATAAAGCGCCCACAAACATTCCGATATAGGTTTTCGGCACCATATCACCATAGCCGACCGTGGTCATCGTGACCAGAGCCCACCATAAACCAAGCGGTATACTTTTGAAATCGTTTTTCGGATTGCTCTGTATGCGTTCCGCATAGTAAACTAACGAAGCGAATATCACAATGCCCAGTACGAGAAAAAAAACGAGCAGCGTGAGTTCTTTGGCGGAGGCACGGAACGTTTGGATGAGAATTTTCAAGCCTGACGAATGTCGCGTTAATTTAAATAAACGCATTATCCTGTTAAACAAAATATTAGTTTAACATTTACTGCAATCAATCATCTAAGCACAAAAATTTAATACAATATTTTTCAGACATAGTGTAACGATATGAATTTCTTAACATATTAAATTATGAATAATACTACTGTATTGATTCTTAAATAGTTTACTTTTTAAAGGAAATTACAGTTAATTGTTTGAAATCGGTATGTAGTGTAATTATTGGAATTATTCTGGTAATTCCCTATAATATTGGTGTCAAACTTAAGTTATTAGTTTTATATAATTAATATATCGATAATGTATTTTGTATCAAATAAATAAACAGTACGTGACTTTCAATGATTAATTGAGTTTATAACAAATGTAGTCAATGACATATGGTGACATTCTTACATGATCTAAATGTACGTGAACTAATTCAATGCCAATATTTTGGACTTTCATTGACCTATAATTAGGCGCGGTTTTATTTTCTATTAATACGTACAGTGTATTAATTTTAAGAACATTATATATCCCCTACCACGTTCGTTATTAGACTATATCTAAGATTTATATACTATGTTCAAATGGTATATAAAATATATTTAAGTGTTATTTATGTTTATAAGTAAAAATGCTCGTTTAATTATTTCATTCTTAAACCCTAATTTAAATTCTTATATTCCACTAAATGAGAATACACATGGCGTCCGTGACAGGTAATTAGAAATTAATTACACGACGCGAATTTTGTGAATAATATGTAAAAATAAAAATGAAAAATAAGAAGAGAAAGGAGAAGAGGGGTGCAACATCAAGCAAAGAAGAGACAGTAATCAAGCAAAGAAGAGGCATATCAGCATATGCAGTTTTGATGCAGATAATTGTTGGTACCATAATGTTCGAAAGAGCCAACAAGAGATTTCGAAGAACAAATGAGAGATCCGTCGAGAGATTTTAAGAAGCCAAGCAGAGATCAGTGTGGCATAGAAATTTATGAACATGTCGATTTAATTTATTTCATTCGTATTTTTTTATTTCTTTCCAATTACGTTCATAATGTTATTTAATTATTTCATTTTTAATATATTTCATTCGTATTATTTATATTTAAAGTATTAAAAGCATACTTAAAATATTTTATAGTAAGGGATTTAACAGAGAAACAATATATTGTAACAACGGGCGATTCTTTTAATCTAAAATTAGCTGATAGTCTTATACCTAGTATGAATGGACGTGAGGAAGTTTTAAAAAGTTAATAGGTGCTGTTTTATTGTACGATAGGATTTTAAAGGAAGAAAGTAAGAAATTGTCGACGAATTTTGTGTAGATTATCAGAGAATGCGAAGTTACAAATGAAAGAAGTATATGTCTCTAATTTAGAATTAGTAAATGATTTTAAAAAGTATTTCTTACCTAAGGAATCTGGATGGTCTGCCTTGAAGCCTAAACTACAAAATGTGAAGTAAGGGGTTTGCATGAGTTTGGTAGCACTATTGAAACATTGTTAAGTAAACTCACTATATCCCAGTCAGATAATGGTGAAACGCAAAAATTATTATATACAGCTAACAAAAGTGTAGAAACTTATTTGAGAAAACTTATTTTTTTAAGTAATCCGAACAATATTTATAATCGTTATAAAAATTAAACTCAGAATAGTTTTGATGCAAATAAAAAGTATAATTTTCATAAAATAACAATGCGTAATGTGCAAATAATAATGTGGAATGGAAGAAGGTTTATGCTGGCAGTAATTTTAAATCCATACGATAGTAGTACAGTAATGAGAGTACACTACCAAAATCTCCATAAGAAATACATGGGGCGAAAATGGACTGCCATTATTCCTTATCAGTTTAGCATGAAAATTCCTGACTACCGAAGTCTTCTGCAAACAAAACTTCGCTTAAGAATTGCAGATGAGCAAATTCGTATTGTAAAAATAGGTATATATGGTAAAATGACTCTTCAAACATTTTTACATGGTTTGTCTGGTCTGTTAGCTTTAGCGGTTCGCATACAAAAGCACCAGCTTTTTGAAAAGGCTATATCAATTGTGCTAGAGAAAGAAAACTTCCAATATGGCGAAAGTCAGATGAAATATTTACAACATTTTCCACCAAAAAGTTCACAAAATAATGTTAAAAATACTAATTCATTAAATATCGTAAATATAATAATGCATCTAACAGTCACAATTATCAAACACCTAATAACAATAATGCTACTAACTCAAATCCATTTAGAAATAATTTTAATCAACAAAGAACTTTTCATTTTCCAAATTTTCAAAGAAATATTCCACAAAATAATTTCGGTTATTCTAATTATTTTGGTAACATTCAAAGAAATCAAATTATACCTAATCAAAACCAAACCCACCAAGGTTTAATAATCCACAATTTCAACCGCAACCTTCAACATCCAGAACGAATGTGTTCAAACCAAACCCTAACTATAAGTCAAGTTACAAACCAACTCCAATGGACATAAATACAATGAAATATGTTAGACCTGTCCAACAAAATAAAATCCACCAACAACATATCCAATGAAATGCGCTTGATATATCAGAAAATCAAATAAATCCAATCAATTAAACATTCTATCCTGCGTATCCTCCCAAAGATTATTCAGATTTAAATTTTCAACAGGATCTAAGTGTAAATTATCCACCTAACGAATGTTATGAAAATTATCCAACAAATGAATTTCAGTGTCATCAACATATAGAAATTCAACCGAACGAACAAAACCGAATGAACAATCCTAAATTACCCTATGTAATTATTCCAGGCGTAAATTTTAAATTCATGATCGATACAGGAAGGACCAAGTCTATTTTACAAGAAAATATAGCACATAAATTTTATTCTAAATTAATTCAAAAAGAATCTTCCACTATAAAATCGGTTCATCAAACAACTTTTCATGATGATTACAATCATCCCCTTACTCAGAAATTTCAACCCAGGTAAGACTAAGTACAAGTTCTATATATTTAATTTAAATAAGGATTACCAAGAATTAATAGGATCCGATCTTCTAAAACAACTAGATGCGAAAGTAGATTTTGAAAACCAATTATTAATTACTAATACAGCAAAAATTCCTTTACATTTACTTAAAGAAACAAATTTTCTAAATCCAAATTTTAAACTTTTAAAAACATTTCTTTATACAAAATTGAAGTAGAAGCTAAATCAGAAAAAGTGATTAAAATTCCTGTTATATGTAAAACTCAAATTGGTGTTTTACCAAAACAACAAAACAAACAATTGTTTCAGGCGTAGAAATTCTAGAATCTTTAGTAAAGTTAGATAGTAATCATTTTGCTTATACAACGATTCGAAATAGTAATGAGAAAAATATGGAATTTAATGTTTACTATCCTATTACTTTAGAACCAATTACTGAAAATGAATTAAATTATATAGATGATGACAAAATGTCTGTTGACACAAATCCTAATTTTGACAACATAAATTTAGAAAATATACAATTTCTAAATTTGAGGTTAGACCATACTAACAATGAAGAACGTATGGCCACCGAACAATTGTGCTTCTAGTACAAAGACATATTTTATTGCCCATGTATACCTTTAACTTTGACCAACCGGGTCAAACATTCAATTAGATTATTCAATCCAAATCCTGTTTACAGAAAATCATATCGTTTACCTCAGATATACAGAGAAGAAATTAAAAGAGAAGTAAATGATCTTTTAGCACAAAATATTATCAGACCCTCATGTTCACCAATGTCTTGTCCAGTTATAGTGTTGCCTAAGAAACTAGATCAGAGTGGAATCCGTAAATATAGGCTTTGTATAGATTTCAGAGGCTTAAACAGTCCAACAATAGATGATAAATACCCCATAGCTGATATATCCTCAATTTTAGACAAACTAGGACGTTCCCAGTACTATACTACCCTAGATTTAGCATCAGATTATCACCAGATCGAAATGTCACCCGAAGACAGGGAAAAACAGCTTCTAGCAGAGAATCATGTCATTTCGAATATTGTCGAATGCCCTTCGGCTTAAAGAATGCTTCAGCAACGTTTCAGAGAGTTATGGACGATATTCTTAGGGAAATCCAAAACGAAAAATGCTTTACATACTTATATGACATTATAATATTTTCAACATCACTTATTGAACATATAGAAAGGCTTACAGAAGGTTTTGAGGGACTAAGACAAGCTTATTTAAGAATACAGTTAGATGAGAGTGAATTTTTGAAATGAGAAGTAACATATTTAGGTCACGTTACTCCAGATGACGTAAAACCTAACCCTGACAAAATAAAGGCAATTAAAGAATACCCCATACCAAAGACTCGAAAAGAAATAAAAAGCTTTTTAGGTTTAGTAGGTTATTATAGAAAATTCACTAAAAACTTTGGAGGACTTACAAAACCTTCAACCAAATGCTTAAAGAAAATTTCTCAGATCATCCATGATTCCGAATTCATTAATTCTTTCGAAACATCCTTATGAACGATCCAATTTTGCAATATCCCGCTTACGGAAAACCATTTATTGTTAGAACAGATGCTACTAATGTAGCTTCAGGCGCAGTATTATCACAAGGTCCATTAGGAAGTGATAAGCCCGCAGCTTTTGCTTCACGAAATTTAAATGGTGCCGAGCCAAAATATTCGACAATTGAAAAAGAACTTCTAGTAATAGTTTGGTCCACCAAGTACTTCAGACCATATTTGTACAGACGCAAGTTCTACATTTATATAGACCATAGACCCTTTGTTTGGCTTATGAAATTAAAAGAACCTAACTCTACATGAATGAGATGGAAACTAAAATTTGCAGAATTTGATTACGAGATTATTTATAAATACTAGAATTCGCTCTTTCTAGAATTCAATTCAGTGCAATAGAAGACGAATTAATTTTAATCCTAAATAACATAGACCCAGAGAAAAATCTTTTACAAGGCATAAATAGAGGTTTAAGTACCGCAACATATGGTATAAACCCTGAACAACAGTATACAGTTCTATCACCATTAAACCCTGATTTCGATTTTATACCTATAGAACTTCCAGAACCAATACAACCTTCAATTCCAGAAAATATAAACATCCAACCAAGTACTAGTCATTCAATTCAACCTAACCGAGTCGATACTGTAGAACTTATCAATCCAACTTATGACAATATGACAGAAAGTGATCATTCGAAAATTTATCCAGAACCAGAGAAAGGTATACAAATATCCGAGACAGACATAGAAAAGTTCCCAAATCAATCATATATAAGTTCAGTATTTATAATCCCAGACCAGTTAAACAAATAAAAGTAGGTAATCAAAATAAATATCTAATCCAAATTTCTAAAACAAATAAGAGACAAGAAATAATTAACTTTCTATAATTAACAATCAATATTATCTGTCCAAAAGGACATATCTTTATCGCGGAAGAAGACGAAATAACCCAGGTAATAAAAAACTATCACGAAGGTAAAACAAACCACCTTGGAATTGTTGAAACAATGAAAGCCCCCTCTAACAAATATTACTTCATTAATATGAGAGAACAAATCACTAAATTTATAAATTCATGTGAAATATGTAAACGGGCTAAATACGATAGAAACCCTCCACATATTCTTTTAATGTTGACAGAAACACCAACCAAACCTTCTCACATTTTACATTCAGATACTTTCACAGGAGATTCACAACATTTTCTCACTATCATAGATAAATTTTCCAAATTAGGACAAGCTATCCAAATAAGTAGTAAAAATCCTTTAGAAACTGCCAATGCTTTTATAAAGTATTTCTCATTTTACGGTGTTCCCGAACAAATAGTCACAGACTGTGGAACAGAATTTCTTGCAGATATAATCAAACAATTTAAGGAACTTCACAAAGTTAAAATTCATTACACAACTCCCAAAAATCCAAATTCAAACAGTAACGTGGAAAGATTACATTTTACATTGATAGAACACATAATAATCCTAAAACAAAATCATTTTAGAGAATCAGTATCCTTACATTCATTCTACATACATTACATACATTCATTCTATTCATTCAACAACCAATTATGCACCTTTGCAATTAATCCTAGGACATTCATTAATAGAGAAATCTTTGATATTAATGATCAACAAAAAGCTCTACACGATTTCGTAGACAACCACAAACAAAAAGTAAGTACTCTCTATGGCAAAGTTAAAGAAAGGACAGAAAAACACAAATTAGGTTTAATCACCAAACATAATAACCGTGATGACACCCTATTATTTCATAACCAATTAGAAGTTTATGCTAAAAACGATAAACGCAGTAAAAGTGTTCCTAGAATAGAAGGACCTTTCCAACTTATTAACATAAACGACAAACATGTAGCGACTATTCAAAAAGATAAAAATCCTTTACAGAGATACTTCCGTAATTTAAAGGATCCCCATGTTTCAGATGCATCATTTGGACCATCAGCTATTCAGCAGGACAAATAGAATTTCTAAAAGTTACCACCAATCCTAGAATGCTTGTAAATAAAATTGGCATTGCACAAAATACAATAGATAAATGGACACTTATAAAAGTTATCCCAGTTCAACCCTTAATAGACAATCTAAATTTCATATCCTTTCATGTCAGTAAAATTAACAAATCAGCGTTAAAAGTCATTACAGGTAATTTACACGTTAATGACGTAGAACAGTACAATAATGCTATAAACTTGTTATGCAAAAATGAGCACAAATGCTAACTGAATAAACAATAAGTAAATTCAATTCAACTCTTTTAAACTTGAGTAGAAATCGTATGCCTTATCCAAAATGATAAACATAACAATCTACATAATGGAAAATGTCAAGAAGTTAGATCCACTAATTATTTATGCAGAAAAGAACAAATTAATCAGATCAAAGAGTTACCAGTACCATGTGAAGTAAACTTACTACAATTTTCAAAAAATTATAACAATTGTCAACAGCACACAATCAAAATGGTAAATGTAAAAATTCGAAAAATATCCGAAAGCAAATTGGTTAGTTATAACACTGAAACAAATTATAGTTCAGTATTCCTGTAAATCCAACTACGAAACAACAGCATTAAAAGAAAGTTACATAATAAGAAAAAACATTAAAATCCCATCGTACCGAGCTTATGGAAACCTCATATAAACATTTACCCGAAATCAATAGGGACAACAATGGTAAAAATATTAAAATGGAACCAATTAAAATGGACTTAGAAACAATTAACCTGGACGAAATGCAGTCAATCCAAAATCAAAATGAGTTATTAAATGGAATTCAAAATCCAATTATTCATGGAACAACCAGCATCCTCCAGCATGGAACAATCCTCCTATACATAAGCG
>WYDF02000017.1:94543-113988 GCA_009867245.2 Adranes taylori
GGAGTTATGGGAGGTGCCAGGTGCTTCCTAATAATCTATATTAAGATCATACCGACAGGCGAGATCAAAGCTGAAGGATTAGCAAGTCAGATGCAAAAGGCCGTAATCACCTTGTTCCTTTCCATATACACTCTCTCCTTAGTACACGTTCTCATTTACAACCCTCATTGAATCATGTTAATCATCTCACTCATTCCTTTTACCCTTTTCCAGTCAATTCTAGTCATCCTTTTCTTATGTTCTAATTTATTTTTTATACTGCACTCGTATTTAACGTCCTTAAACCTTAAATCCCCACACCCATTCTCGCCTTCTCCTGAGCATAGGCTCTACACTGACTCCAAAGGAAAATGGTCCGATTCAACTCTATGTCATACTCTCATGTATTTTATACTCTTCATCGCCCTTTCATTCATTAACAAATAATCAATCACGGATCCCCTCCATGCCCCTTATAGGTCACCACCACATTAAAATCTCCTTCCACACAACCATTCGCAACTACCAAATTCTCCTCTACTACCCACACCAAGAATTTTTTCCCTCCGCATTCACCATTTTATCCTTTGACTTTCTTTCTACATATTCTCCTTCACACCCAATGTTAAAATCCTTTTGCTCACTTACTCTGAAATTTCAGCCACCCATTATCAATATCATATCAAACTCATCTCCTCTACCTATCTCCTCACTTACCTCCCTCAAAAACTCATTCCAATCTTTATTCACATACACCTCTAGTATTAACCACTTTACCTCATCTATTCTTATACATCTCCCTAACATTCCTTCAATATCGTAACCTTTTACCAACACTTCATTTATACCTTCTCTTAGACCATAAATTATCCATCCAGTCGCTCTTCATTTAGCATACCTTTTTTTCGTTTCTTTCATACTCCATATATACCCCTTTGAAAGCTTCTGCCTCACTTCATCCCACACACATCCTTCTACCCATGTCTCTAGCAACCCAATTACATCGAATTGCTTAATATACTCTAAAAACCTTTCATCCAACAATTTCCCCTTATCTCTGCCTCCCTTTTCCCCTTTTTCCTCATAACATTTATCACTACTTATACTAGTATATGTTCCTCTTCTTTGATATTCTTATCCATCTTTCCGTCCCTTTTCACCGTCCTTGTTATTAATTCTTGTCCTTGTTATTAACTCTCTTTTCTTTATCCTCAATTGTCTTCCAAATCCCCCCGTCCCTATATCTGCCTCTCTGTTTCGTTTCTAGTTTTCCGATTTACCACCACCACCTTCTACTCCATATTTTTAATCAAAGTTTCTCTCCCTTCTTGCCACAACCATAATAATTCTCCTACCCAAACTTTCTTATAACCAACTATAACTTTCTCTTTTCCTTTTCCCATTTTTTTTCCATCTCCCCTATTTTTGCTGCAATATCCTCTCCATTTTTGTTAAATCGTCATCTATAAACAGCCTGCATCCCTTCAGCAAACTCTTTCTCTGCATTATTTCCCTTTTTTCCTCCGAGGTTTACTAGAATCGGCTTCCTTCTTCCAGTCTCACTCCTTTTTCCTATTCTATACATTTCTGTTACATCCGTATTATAATGCATTTTTCTCCATACCTCATCCTTTATCCTCTTCATATCATTTCCTCTTCTCTTCATTTCCTCTTCTCTTCTGTCTCTTCATATCCAGTTTAAATACTTCATATCCCCCTTCACTCACTCCATTAATAATTATATTAATACTCTTTTCCGCTCTCTGTCTTTCATGTTCTCCCTCCTCCAACTCCTTAATTCTCTAAAGCAAACTTCTCTTAACACCAACTCTCTTCTTTCGCTTTCATTTCATTTCTCCATTTCTCATTATCTACCTTTATGTCTCTTATCTTAACCTGGATCTTCCTCAGTTCCTTTAAAATTTCCTTTTCAAATAACGTCATCCCTTCCTGCTGCCCTGTCCGGTCATCATCACTATGTTCCATCTTTTTTCTCTTTAGTAACTCACCGACATTCTTATATTGCTCTCCACTTAATTCTCACCGATATATTTCTCCTACGCTATTTGATCTATGCGAGGATTTTTCCATCTATCTTCTAGCCACTTATATGAACGATTAACGTATCCACGAGACAAAATAAATTTCGAAATACATAACGTATATAATCAAATCACAATTCAGCATTACACTATCTTTATTTTCGTACCACTTCTGGCAACCTTCTGTATTTCGTTTTAAACGTGATAACTCCCCGCTCATAATTTCCTAGGTCTCCACAAATAAGATTGGGGTGAACATACAGATTCTCACAGTAATCTTTCCACACCGATGAAATTTGGTCTAGTTCTGTATTCTATAGTTCTGTATTCTGTATATTGATCTTTAATTGCTCAATGCCGGGGTTTGTACTCTTGGGTGATACAACGTATTTTCTTGAACAGGTCTTTGGAGTTAATGGTATCAGAGTAATTCTGAATTTTTATACGAACATTTATCAGATATTTATTTTCGTCTCTGCGCGTAGCAGCTTGTATCTCCAGATTTAGCGATTGGTACAGTTCGAGCTATACTGTTATCAAGACACTGGGATTTGATGTTCCTGCGTCCCAGAATGAGATCTTTTGTTTGTGTTGATAACGAGGACTATCTAACAATATTTTAGTTTACTTGAATTCTTTCTTTTAATTCATCTGCCTCCTCCATGAGCTTTGCCTCCTCCAATCATCGCTCTAGATTTCTTCTTGAAATTTCTTCCAAGAACCTTAATTTGGAGTATTTATTAGCTCGAAGTGTAAGAAGCTGAATAACTATAGGCATAATTGGACTTGATTTGATTGAAAAATTATAGTGTTTCTTCTAAAATTATGACTAGAGACTTTTTCACAATCTGACATATAGCTTTCAGTATTTTTTGTGTGAAGTTCTTCGAGCTGTGGTTCTCTTTTGCGAATGACGTTGTTGTTACAAATTGGAACCTGGTTATCGGTGAGCCTGGGCAGACTTTTTATTTGCCGTCGCCTACAGGTTTTAAGTTTTCCTGTAAACTCAGCACTTGTTGATCACTTCCACAATCTGCAGATAGCAATCTTTTCGCCGTTTTTACCGAGGAGTTCCATCTCTGCTTAATCAAGATGTACTCCATTTGATTCCTCGTGTGTCCATCTGGAGATCTCCAGGTGTATAATCTACGTTTGTGATTCGCATGCATCTAGTTGGTAATTGCGAATGTACTTCCGATGTAGAATTGGATAAGGCGCTCTTCTCTGTCCTTCCGTTTTCCTGTATCAAACTGCCCCACTAGTTGGCGAATATCTTACTGCAGAATATAATAACATCAAATCTCGGGCTCCAGATCAGTGTAACGTGAGACCGCACGTTGGAATTGTTCTCCTTGTTCCACCTCAAACTGAGGACACACTGAGGGCATAAGCAGCTAAGGACGTAAGTAGTCCATGATTTGGTGTTTTGGGTACTGAAAACGATTTAAACGCATTGTCTTTACGGCAATTGTCACTAGATATCACTCTAGCCGCTGCTTCGGCATGTCTGATCGCTGGCTCTTGGCTACTGCTGTTAGATGACTTTCTTAGAGTTTGCAAAATTAGGAACTAAATAAATCTATTCAGAATTTAACTACTTATAAGCAGGAACCGTCGGTTTAATTCTACTCTGTGTGGTAATCAGCCGTTAGCCATCTACGCATCGTTTTCATCTCGTATGGTATTCACACATTAACGCATAAGTAGCCACCCACCCAGTCTACAGCGATAAGCAAACCTACATATCAATTATTATATCGGATGCTGTTAGTACGGTAAAGAACGCAAATTTATAAACGCGTTCATGTCTGTACACATTAAATACAGCTAATGTATGCACATCACAGCGCTAGCAAACAGCAACACAACACAATTCTCTACTGCTAGCATAAGTCAAAATCTCTACAATTAGAACAAACGATTAGATGACGCCGCGCTACAACAAAGCGCATTCACATACCTAGCAGACACTACGTTTCATTTTGATAACTGTTTATTCCAGTACTTGGTTCGCGTAATTTATTTATCTAATTTATTTCAAGTAATTTGCTTTGTCACTATATAAATACATAATAACAGTTCTATTTCATTTAATAGAGTTTAGTTCTATCGTATTTTTATGGTTTTTCAGAAAGTATAGGCAAAGAGCATTTATTGAGGAGAACATAATGACTAAATGTTAGGAAGTCATTTTAGTTTTGCATTTACAATATTCAATTATGTTCTACATCTTTAAAATAGACCAATTTAATTGTAACTCTATATTGTAGTTTTAAGTATTAGCGTTCAATTAATTCAGTTAATTAAGGACGTTAAAATATGTTTCATTAATAAATAGATGTCGTATTACATTGTCTTTGGCATTCCTTTGTAAATTAGACGTAAACAAATTAGAACGCCTAATTAACAGCAGATATTCACGAAACAAGTAAATATTCTTGCTTGAGAAATTGATGCAGGTCATTTTAGGAACAAAAGGTTAAAGTAGTAGCGACGTGGAGAACAAGTAACAAAACGAGTAAACACGAAGTTGTGCTGGCCAAACTCAACCGGAGCCATACGACGAAAATGAACGCTTCGCTTTGTTGCCGTAAAGGTAATGTGGGAGTATCAGACTACAGAGATGGGAATAGTTTTGAATTGAAACAAATAAGACAGATTTCTGACCTATCTCTTTTCTGAGAAGAGTCCGCTCTATTTTTTTCAGATCAAAATTGATATTTTGGGCCAGAGAAAAGAGAACACGTATCACTATTTTGGCAAAAGTTATAAATCCAATTCAGATGCAAGTCTATTTATTTAATATTAATTTGATTAGACCGAAAAAGCTCAAACACCTTACGTTCTTATTTTATGCTAGTAGCTAAGTGTATTCACTGTGACTGTGTGCTTTGTTTCATTTAATTAAATATTTTGGGAAAGAATAAAAGAAATGTAATTGAAATGTGTTTTATTATTTAGCGCACTACGCGAACCCAATATAATCTAGAGATATTTATTAAATTTATATTAATATAATAAATCGCGAATTATATTTTCGTGGTCGAGTGGTGGATTTTAAAAAACCTTATTTACACGAAAATATAATCATTTCAAAAAACTTATTTTAATTTATTTAAGTTAAATACTTTTGCAATATGAATTATTACTATACTATTCAACAGCGCAATTTTAGTTGCTTCTAATAAATTAATAACTTTTTACATATTTAAACAAGATAATATATTTATTTAAATAAGTTAATTGTTAAACCGCAATGTAAAGGTTTACAATTAAATAATTAAAATTATGACTTTATATAAATTTATTATAGCAATAATTCATTGGTTCAAGGTTGAAGAAATTAATTAAGCCACTAAAATAATGAGAGAAAAATCAAGCTAACGCAGTGACTGCTTAGTTAATTATGTCTGACGGTACATCGTTCTGTGCGATTATATATCATTCTTAAGGAATACGTTTGACCCAATTACAATTTAATAATATAATACAATAAATCTATGTTACACGTCTTATTACTATGCTGATGGCAATTATGTGCAACGATAAGTAGCGTACAGGTGCCATACGTAACTCGTGTGCAGATCGGGTAATAATTTGAACTTGAGATTTATTTATTAAATCGGAAATCTATCCTATTATCCTGTCACGGCCTATTTTTGCACGAGTATGATTTTACATTTACCTTTTTAAGTTAATAAGCATGCAAATTGTATAGATACGAGGATTGTTTTCTATATTTTGCGATTAAGGAATAAATACAAATATTTGTCATCAAACATGGCTTTATGTAGTTTGGCATAATATTCTCCAGTAAGAGCAATACAGCTTTGTATATATTTAAACTAATTTTCGAAGCACTTTTATCACTCCGATCGAGAAACCTTCAAAACAAGCGTTTTGAACGCATCGATCGCTCCTACAGGTGTTGAAAAACGATCCCATCAAATCGACATTTCGAGTATTTAACAAGTTACTTGTTCGAAACCATCTGTTCGAGCTCATATTGTCGTAGTGAAAATAATTTACCTTTGGTGGTTAGTTTTCTTTATTTCTCCGAAACCTTTTGACAAAGAAATGGTTGTGTACCATTCAGAATTGAGCGTTCTACATTACTCTAATGGTACGATTGCAAGATGATTAGTTTTTTCGAACCAACAGGGACCATTTGCTTTGAACTGCTCTATACGCCAACGACTTTTATTGAATTTCGTTTATCTTGCATACCTCACACAGTCGACTGCTGTTTATTCTCGAGATCGTAAGAACAGAGTAGATAAGGCGTTAGCTGGGCCAGATACACGCAGACAGCCAGATTTCAATGACTCAACCGACTCGACACACCGTGGTCAGGATGCCAGAGCCGTATATACCTTGAAGTGACAAGACCCTGAAGTTCGATGACCTCGAACTTCGATGACTCAGCACAGCAGTAATCAACATAACAACATAACAATAGTAATCAACATAACAATAACCATAACGCCAATAGTAACCATGTTTATATTAACCACTCAACACAGTGTGTGCGTATGTTGATTTAATATGTTAATATGTTGATTTAATATGATTTAATATGATTTAAACTTGATATTAAAAAGGTATATTTTACTATTGTATCATTAATTGTGAAATACCATTATGGCTATAAGTGTGTATTATGCATCCAAAAAGGTGTATTTTTACCATTTTACATAGAATATGTAGAGAAAAGCAGTAGAAAATAATATGGGTGAGTGAGGGTAACGAGGAAAGTGGGACGGTAGGTGATGGGGAAATATATGTATTATATCATCTAGATCTAGAATATCATGAACCATTTTGCCAGTGTTGCCAGAGTAGTTGCGGGCCGTCTTTCTACCCACTCTTCCACCATTCTGGAGCTGTTCCTAAATCGCTGCAAAAACGGTAACCGTTCCGCGGACCGGTATGTTGTGGCATAACATAAATAGTTTGGTGGTTTGACAGCTGTCATTTGATAACTGAAACTGGATTTTTTTAGAGTAGCGTTAAATTTGAATTTTTTAATCATTGAATTTTGGTCTTTTAGAGAATGTTTGCTGAAGCTGGAGACTCCTTCGAGGGATGCTCTGCTCAGTGGGGTTAGGGACTCCTTCGTGGCCTGCACGGGGGTCTGAGTGGGGACTCTGCGCTGGACCGGGGCCTGAGACGTGGGAGTGTGCTCTGCTCTGGGACCTCCGATGGGAGACTCTACGCTGCACAGGGGCCTGCGACTGGGACCTTGCTCTGCAACCGGCCTGCGGTAAGGGCTCAGGCCTGACTCTACAGGGGGGCCCACTGTTTGAATTTGAGCTTATGATTTGAGGTACTTTTGTAACTTGTTGAGGTACTTAGTTGGCTCCTCACCGAACCACTGTCTGCGGCGTACTCCCAGTGTATTCAATGTACTTCTAGTAATTATTTACAAATTGAATACACCAGCGTGCTAGTAGTCTTTTTTTGAATTCTAACTGAAATAATCATCCAAATCTAGTTATTATATATAGTTAACACAAATAAATAGGTTTAAAAGGGAGCGGTATTTCGATTCAATTCATACTAAATCTTCAGCTCAAATTTTAATATCAACAACGATTCGGATCAAGTGTTACATCATCGTCCATCCAATTTCTGTAATTTTAACGTCTCGTTTCAAATCAATGTTAATCATAGGAACTGAGTATTATAATGGGAAATACAGTGATGCAGTGAGAGAAATAGATTCAATTAAGATTGAACAGCTCACATAATAATTCAAATAGATTCAAACTCATTGAGATATATGATGTAGTTGATAGGAAATCAGGACATTTTCAATGAAAACTAATTTGACGTTAGTACTGAGACCCTACGCTACAGAGGGTATTGGGTGATGATAAATATACAAGTGTTGTATCACGAGACCGTATGCAATACGGGGTTATATAGATAGGAAATATAATAGTAAATAGAGAATTAAATATTGGAGAACGCAAACATCGCGTTTTGCGATGCTTGAGTAAATTGATCTTTGTAAATAAAACCAATGATTTAAGATAATTAATATTTATTTTACATAAGCATAACATTTACAATGTATAATAAATGCTTGCATTTTATTTTCAAATGTATAGTTTCGGTTTAAAAGACGACCAATCGGTAGTTTGACACAAACTACAATTTTTTCTTTGTCCAGGATCACCGGCAATGTGTGTACGACCAATATTATGATGGTCATAACATTTTAAATTACGAATAAATTATTGATCTAAAGTTATGCATTTCGGTAATAAATCCCAAAATATTGAAATTGTTTGTACGTGAAACGTGTTCTTATTAAAAATTCAGGAATAAACTGAATTTGATGAGGGTCCGAATATTCAGCCTCTAACGCAGCAAAACTATTGGTAAGATTTCGAAACAAATCTTTTGAATAAAGTTCTGGTAAAGATAAAATTGTTTTACAGAGTTCAATATTTTTCTACATTGTTTTTCTCTAATATAAGCTGTTCTCACGTAGAGTATTGGATATGAAATGACTGGTCATGCTTGTTTGCACTATATTTTATAGAGAATCAATGTGTTTCGGTGGTAGCAGCATCTATATTATTGGACGGTTTTACAAATATAAGCCAAAATATTTCAATGTATACCTTAGAATCATGTTCCAGCCGAAGTTCACTTCGAATCGTTTTATTAGCTTCATCTTCGTTTTCAAAATAATGTTTCAGTTCAGCTATACGTTTTGTAGTCGTAATGGGAGAATTGCTATTTGAACGCCTCCAATAGATGGAATGTGTTGGTAGGCATTGTCTGAATTCCGAAGATGTTGATGGTTTTATATCAGTAGTAGGAGATATGTCAAGATGTGGCTCGACAGTATCTCTGTCTACTGTTTTCGCATGGTCTAATACATGTTATCCATTCTAGTTTTCAGAAGTGTACCCGGAATCATCCGAGGAGTTTTTTTAAATGTTTTCTGTGTTGTCTGCAGTAGGATTGTTTTCAACTACATCTGTATCATTGTATTCACAGTCATTCGCGTTATCGCTAAAGTTTTTGTCACTTACAGTAGCATTATTGTATACTCTAACCATTGATTAAATGCTTATCTAATAATGGTTTAGCGACATTCATATACATTGCAGGACGATTACCTCGTTTTTGCGATTCGCAATAACGTCTTGTTACATAAGATATTTGCAAAACATGTAAATATATCTTTTCATCATCAACGGTGTAATTCGATGGAATAGTCTCGAAGGGCAAATCAATTAAACTATTTGTTTTCTCATATGTTCTCTTGTCAACTGTAATAAGTTTGTCTTTGATAAGAATACAGCTCTTACAAATTTTCCACGTACCATATTTTCAATCAAATTTTAAGTCAAATGTATAACTTGCTTCCTGATATTTTTTTTTGTTAGCCACTTGCTGTCCAACACAATCTGGATCAGCAAGCATTTTTCGTTTACCGTTTAGTTGAACTGCATTGACTGTTACTATTGTTGACATTATGTTCGTTAATACGCGCACGTGTGTTCAGTACAAAATCTAATGAAAGACTAACACTGAAATCAGAAAAATGAGAATTTAGGTGTGTATGCGTTCTCAATTGAATAAAATAGGAAAAAGAAAATATGAATATATATATATATATATAAATATATATATATAGATATATATATATAGTAACAAAGTTATTAGTCTTATAAAAATAATGTTCAATAGATTATATCAAACCGCTGTAAATATTATAAGATGAAAGTTAATGCATGTATCAATAGGTCATGTTTATGTACATATAATCCTATAAGGAAAAATATTATAATAAGAAACTAATACATATATCAAGTATATCATGAAAGATATGCGCATAAGACGTTCTTAGGGAAACATTGACATAAACAACAAACACGCGTATCGCATTGAGATTGAAAGAGCTTTTTACTAATTATTTTTTGCCGTCACGAACATTTACAAAGATATATTAAAATTTTGAGTGGCGGGGATAAAAAATTGGGTATAAATACTGGTATATTGAAGTCCCACCGTGTTGGATGCTCGGGAATCTTTCGTCTTTTGAAGGTTTCTCCACGTCGGCTACTATGGACGCTATGGGTACTATGGTTAGTTCTGTGCTGTCATCGAATTTCAAGGTTATCGAACTTGAAGGTCAAGTCACGCTATATACGGCTCAGGCGTCCTGACCAAGGTGCGCCTGGATGCTTGAGTCATTGAAGGCTGCTTGCCTGCGTCTGTCTGGCACAGCCATAACGCCATACCTATTGAATAAATCTACGATTCGTCTCTTGGCACACTGTCATAGAAGCACCGTGATAGTATTTTATGAGCATTTCTCTCGACAAATTGACTCTAGCCCCTCATAGAGCGATTATCAAATTATACGGTATCAATTCACGCACAACATCAATGTTTGCCGGAACAAAAACTTTTTTGACGACATTCACCAAATTCAAAGTTGCGCCAACTACGCCCTGAATTTGATAAACCACCGATATACACTAGACCTTGATGCTGTGTCATCGTTGATATTCAAGTTCTTCTATGTTGAGTTAATCTATATCGAAAATTGTAGAAAATAATTGCACAAAAATGTTCACAATTTAATTTCACTTTTGGCCGAGATTCCAAACTTATGTCCAAACTTATGTCAAACTTAAATGTCAAACCTTACTACCAATTGCCATCTTGTAGCACGAGGGTTGCCAAAATATCCCGAAATATAAACGCCAACCCTCTTATCTTCAATATTTTAATTCTTTGTATTTATATCTTTTTAGTTACGGAAATATGAACTACAGTTTTACATCTCGAATGACGAATTAATTCAATTCTCTATACCGTGAATGAAACAATAGTCAAATCATGAAGGCTTCATCATTTTCTCTTCGTGTTATGCGTAGGGTAAGTTGTAGTATTTAATTTTTATTTAATTACTTAATTCCGAAGAACAATTTTTATGTAATTAATCACCAAATTAATCAATATTATGAAACATGCATTTTGTATATCTCTTTGGTACACATTTGTTTAAAATAAACTGTAATATGTCTGTTGAGAGCATGTTAAAACAATAAGACAGGTGCAGACTATTGTGTGAGTTAGGAAATATTGAGAAATATTAGACTAATATTATGAATGTAATATGTATAATCTGCAGGGTTGTTTTTGTTATTGTCATTGAGAAATAAATTTCAGCGTAGCTCATTTAAATTCCTAGAGAGAAATATTAATGGTAAAATTTCACTAATAGAGCCGACCTGTAATATTTAGGAATAGGAATATAAATTTGGCAAATTTTCATCCGTTACCGCAGCTGTCTGGGTGAAGTTGTGAATGAATACGATATAGCAGAAATCTGTACCAGACGCACATTAATCAGGTGTCTCATTCCGTGCTCTAAATTCAATGTCTGAATTAGTGCTAAAGCGAGCACTATTTCGCAAGTCACGTTTCTCTTATTGTTTTTAGTGTTTGTAATGGTGGATTAAAATTAAGCGTAATAATGTTTCGTCATGTATGATGATCTAGGTAAACCCGGCCACGCTTCTCTGTGGCATAGTCTGATATGAAGTGATCCTGATCTGATGACAAATTGCCGCGTCTTTGCCGTGGCCAGCGACATGGTCAAATTGTCTGTGCCTACGGCTGCCGTGCCTACGGCCTGTGACGCGGCTTCGTTGCGACCTGCGATATGCCTAACAAAGTTTCAAGATTATGTGTTCCCTTATTCCCGGATTATCGTGTTCAAGTATTATCGTGTTCACTTATCGTGTTACATTCTAGTGACAACACTTAAGAAATAGAAGTACAAGAACGCTTCAATTAGTTTATTCGGATGTGTGCGGTCCTAAATCGCCAGATACTCATGATGGTAAACGATATATACATACGTTTATAGACTATTACACTCATATGACAAAAGTTTATTTGTTACAAAATAAAAGTAAAGTCTTTCAATATTTTAGGGAATATGAGACATCGGTCACCATTATGAGGCATGAGGCAACATTTTGAGAGACAAATACCAGTTTTAAAATGCGATAATGGTGGTGAATACCTATCGAACAGATTTCGAGAATTCTGTAACAATAAAGGAATTAAAATTCAATACTCCATTAAATATACTCCAGAACTTAATGGCGTTGCCGAAAGGGTTAATCGCACTTTGGTTGAACAAAAATAAGAGCACTGTTGTTAGATTCTGAACTTGATAAAAATATGTGGGATTAAGCTGCTCTGTGTGCAATATACATATTAAGTAGATGTCCTACAATGGGTCTACCAGGTGGAAAACTACTTGCTAACTGTTTTATGGAAAAGGAATAAAACTGAATAAATTAAAGATATTTGGATGTTTAGCATACAATTATGTGCAAATAGAGTTAAGGAAAAAATTGGACAATAAAAATGAGCTACGTATTATGATTGGCAATACTGATAATGGCTATAGTCTATGGAATCCTGCTAAACGTAAAATAGAAACCGAAATAAGTGTAATATAAAACATTTAAATAAATACCTTGAAGTAAATATTGATCAAAATGAAAGTGCAGAAGAAAATGAGAAAGAAATAGAAAAATAAAATATAGAAGAAAATAAAACCATTTGTGAAGATGAAAAAGATCAAGGTCAAGAAAATATTGAATTGAGGAGGAGTTTGAGAGAAAAGAATAAAACAGTTTATTTGCCAGATTATGATTTAAATGATGAAGTGGTACATTTCTTTCAGGGTACTTAGAAGATGTTCCACTCTGTTTAGAAGAAGCTAAAAGGAGACAGGATACAAATGAATGGAAGAAAGCAGTGAGAAATGATATGGAAACTCTAAATAAAATCAAACATGGACTGTCGTAGACAAATCTGAAAAAGCTGAAATAATTTGTTGTAAATGGGTTTTCCAGATAAAGCAAGATGAATATAATAATAAGTAATATAAAGCGATTGGTTGCTAAAGGTTTTATGCAAATTAGAAAATTTTATATAGCTGAAACGTATGCGCCAGTTGGAAGACAATCGACCTTTAGGTTATTTTTGTCCATAACTGTACAATAGTTAAATCGGCTTGTGAACAAATGGATGTTAAATCGGCTTTTCTTCATAGTAAATTGGAGGAAGATATTTATATGCAGTTACCAAAAGGTTATGAAATGGAGAATAAAGTATGCAAATTATATAAAACATTATATGACTGAAACAATCTCCTTCATGCTGGAATAGTTGCTTTGATAATTTTATGAAGAATATTAATTTTGAGATTTCCGAAAATTACCCATGCTTATATATAAAAACAGCCTAAAATATAACAATATACATATAACTATATGTAGACGATTTAATTATTGCTCGTATTAAATCAGAAGAAATAAATAACATAAAGTCAAAATTGCGTGATGAATTTTAAATGAAAGAATTAAGACTATTAAGTTATTTTTAGGTATTAAAGTGTCAAGATTTACTGATAGAATTGAACTAGATCAATCTGCATATAAGAAGCGCGCTTTAAAATGATTTAATATGGTTGACTGCAAACTTGCTAAAACACCATGCGATTTGAAGATCGATTCCGAATCTCTTAACGATTCCCCAGATATAGAATATGAAGTGCTGTATCGTGAATTAATAGGCTATCTAATGTATGCCGTAATGGGAACAAGACCCAATTTAAGCGCAAGTGTCAATTTTTATACTCGATATCAAGACAAATTAATTAAAACTATTTTGTGGACTGGATTGAAGCGAATATTGAGATATGTTAAAGGTACTATCAATTACGGTTTATCCTTTAAGGGACAAAATGGTTATGAAAACATATTAGAATGCTATGTTGATGCAAGTTGGGCAAGCGATTCAGGAGATCGAATACGAACAACTGCTTATCTGTTTAAAAGTATTAACTGTTTGATATCATGGAACACAAGAAAACAATCAATCGCCGCACTGAACTCTACCGAAGCTGAATATGTAGCTTTGGCTTTAGCATCTGCAGTAGGTTTATGTTTAATTGGACTGTTGAAGGAATTTGGATTTGAGAATGTCAAAATTAGTTGCTATGAAGATAATCAATCATGCATCAAGTCAACAGAAAAGACCGATCACAATAGATTAAAACACGTAGACGTAAAGTTTAATATTATTAAAGATTTAGTTAAAGATAAAATTTTGAATATTGTGTATGTATTAAGACAGAAACAAATAGCGGATATGTTAACTAAATTTGTTAACTTAAACTCTATTGATCAGTTCTGCAAATTTGTTCAATTGATAGATTTAAAAAATAAATTTCTATTGTGTAAATTATTGAGGAGTGTTATAAACAATCATTTTGTATTGAAATCCCAAAATGACGTCACCTATCTTTGTTACTAATATATTAGTTTTAAGAAAAATGGTTGCTGGTTATCTGAAGGTTGTTGTTCTGTTGTTGTTAAGAATTCCACTGTTTTTATAATTACTACTATTAATAAACGTATTACAAGTAAAATACGGTGCCAATTAATAGTGATTACATCCAATAACAATATACAGTTCATCGGCAAAGTACGCACCATATGAGATTTTTTTTTATTATGAAGGTTTCGAAAAAAAGCTATTCATTATTAATTAATTAAATTAACATCATGAATAATTTAAAGCGTCGATTTCAGTAACGGGAGAATAATTAAATAATTAGGCAAGAAGGTAACACTGCGTTTACATTGGTCATAAAATATTTTAAAGAAGACTCAATTATTTTTTATGTAAATTTGCAAAAAGATAATCTTTAAATTATATGTTTTCACTAAATTGTATTTAATGTAAAAGCAAGATTTGGCTGCCAGTTACAAAAATATGTAATGAAAGAATAGCCTTCTAATAATGCATACAAAGTTTAACCTCCGCGTCGTGATACATTAATGCAATGCATCTGTACAATATTTATATAAATGTTATATATTTTATTAAATATTGCATGTTTAATCAAATATTGTTAATATCGTATGTGATAGCTACTTGTGAAAAAGTGTTTGTATAGTGTGACTTTGATATAAACATTAATACGGAATGAGTAATTTTATTTTAAAACAAGTAATTTTGGTGTTTCTGTATCCTTGATTGAAAGCTTGTTTTGTGTGGGAATCGTTCAATGTAGGCAGTACAATGTCGCGACTATATAATATGTAAAGTGTATTTGTGAAATTCATTTGGTAAAGTTTTAAGTTTTTAGTTGTTATTTTATTTTATTTTAAGTTTATAAAATTTTTGATAATATGTCACAAAATCATAATAATTTAATTTAATTTCATTTCGAATTTTGATAATACATATGCTCTGAGTTGATCTAATTTAATCAAACTTGAACTGAACAAATAAACAACACATGATATTATTTTAATTTTATTATTATTTATGTGAAATTTCAAATGGATATCGGATGTAGTAGAACTATTATATAATTTCATACATGACAAAAACCTTTATTTTCTTAATGCACTACAAATAAACAACTCATCATATTATTTTTATTTTATTACTATTTATGCGAAATTTCATTTTCAATTTTTGAGATGCTTCGATATATGAATACATCTGAGTCTAAGCTAGGTAGCATTTTAAATGGAATCAGCCTGTATTTTTTTAATGTACTACAAATAAACAACGTTCTAGTAAAACTGAACTTTATTGAATGGTATATAATAACATACAATCACTGAAAACTAAAAAGTATATAATTCCTAGGATTTAAAACCTAGAGTAATTAATTAATTATGTATTCTTTAAAATACTTTAACAATTTTAAAGTAAATTATATTACTTGTCTATCATATTTTTATCTTGCACAAAAGTATTTTCTTTACAACTAAATACTGGATCCAATAATTTATTAATGCGTTGAATTCTCATACAAAAACGGTCTCTGTTCCTAGCGAGATTTATTCATCTTGCCCTGATTTTCTGTATTCAACAGTTGATTGATCCATTTCAATGGGAAATGTTTGTATTGTAGCACAAAAAGATACACTTTTTAAAGATCGGCACGTTCAATATGTTTATTCAACACTCAAAGATTAGGCAGTTCTGGTTATAGAAAAAAATCACTTGGAATTTTTTACACTTTAAACTGTCTTTTCGACGAGGTCCGTCAATATGGTCAGTTGATTAATCTAGTACAGGGATGGCGAACCTTTACGTATCAACCTGCTATTTTTCTAAATAAATGTTTAATGAGGTCATAGACGTGCCATCAAATAATTTTGATTTTGTGATTATTGGGAAAATAATAATAATAATAAATACTATCAACTCAAAACTCTTTATTTACTACAAAAAATAGGAACATTTTGCAATGTTTCAATTATACGCGTAATTTAAATTAAAGTAAAATTAGTATTACTTCTGTTGTTGCAGATTAGATGACAAATAACATATTTTAGAGTTGTAAGATGTTACTTTCAGCAGAATGCATGCTGAACTGGAGTCATCTGTCAAACGGTTCCTAACAAGACTCGCAGGCATAGGTTGATGAAAATATAGTTAAAATAGCATTAGCCAGCTTCTTCAAACAATTAAATGTGTCTGGTAACGCATTCCATGTTTCCAAAATTTTGTTATTAGCATTTTCACTTATATTACTTGTCAATCTTTCTGTTTCAATTAATTCTAACTCTTTCCTTGTTTCAATAAATTTTTGAATTCATATTGAACTAGACTGGAAATCAATCAGCTGCATTTCAAATTCTCCAATTTCCAACCTTGAAGCTTCATGTTTAACTTATTTAAATGTTGGCCTATGTCTGTAAAAAACATCAATTTTAAAAGCCACAGAACAACCAACAACTGTGGGTATTCTTCAACTTGTCCCTCATTTTGCAGAAACAGTCTGATTTCTTCCAAGCAATCAACAAATCATTGAAGTACGTTCCCGCGACTCAACCAGCGAACATTATTGTACATCACTAAGCCATTGTACACCTAGTTGACGTCATCTAAGAAAGCATCGAACTTTCGCTTGTTTAAAGCCTGCGACGAGATGAGGTTGACTATTTTTGTGACTACCGCATTACATTATCAAGAGATGTTAAACCTCTTAGCACACAAGGCTTGTTGGTGATTGATGCAGTGGAATTGAAGAATCGAATGCCCTACGTCTGTTTGAAATAAACTTATGAAGCGATTTTTTTTACCCACTATACTTGAAGCACTGTTGTCACGGAAACAATTTTTTTTTCAGCAAGCGAATTTTTAACAGCCGTTCAAATATCAGTGCCCTTTGTAGTTGTTAGCAACGATTTTATCGCAATTAATTCTTCCTTAATGACGTTTCTACCGCAATATCGAGCAAAACCAGCTAAACATGCAGATTTAGTGACGTCACTGCTTTCGTCAATACATAGCGATATAAAAGTAGCAGAGCTAATGTCAATTTTTTGTTGATCTGTTACATTTTCGGCCAGTTTTAAGATTCTTTCTTTTATTGTGTTTCTGGTCAGAGGAGTATCTTTGATGCGCTGAATTATCTTATCTTTGTTATTGAAATCATCAAAAAGAGAGGGCGCGCATGCTAACCAGGCTTCCTTCAAAAACTCTCCATCTTGAAAAGGTTTACTATGCCGAGTAATGACATTTGCAGCCGCATGACTTGCGGCGCTCGTATGATAATTTTTGCGAAAATATTTAATCATAGATGTTCAGTGGTTATTTTTGTCTTTCAATGCACTTGCAATTAATTCTTTTTGCTCTGGTTCGCTTTTTTGACTAACGGATTTGTGATTTGTTTCAAATTGCCGTTTCACAGACGATGTTCTACATACCACTGTTCCAAACATAAAACACACACCGCCTTGTCACCTTTACTAATCATGTCATAATCATGACTATTCAACTAGACTCTAGTTGAATAGTCTAGTCTAGTTGAATACATGGACACCCTAAGTATATTGCGTATTCGTTAAAATTTTATTCCATATTCTTAGTTAATTATAATTATATTTCTCCCCCAAATGCAAATATGCTTTCAGTCAGAATGCTCATAAAATAATTATTATTATCGGTATTGAAATCAATTTCTAAACAAATTTTTCAATAAGTTAATTTAGTACTGTACGAAAACACGCTTATCCGACGTTTGTTTAGTTCAAACAATTCTTATTAATTAATATTAGATCGAATCGGTTAATGAAGGTATTACATGGACAAGAAAGAAGAATTATTTTTCGATGTACTTTATTCAGCTAGTTTAATTGGATATTTATAGTCATTAGTAATCATTAAAAATATAAATTAAAAACATTTAAGTACTATTGTTTTATTTTCGGAAGCACTGAAGCTTTTTTTATGTACCTATAATTTTGTGCACTAGTAATCGTTAAAAGTTAATAGACATTTTTAATAACATTCAATAACGATTTAATAAAATTTTTAACCGATCACGGGGAATTATAGTTCATTTTATAATTAAAACGTTTTTTGCAAATGCTATGGCAACTAGCTGTATATGAATGGGCCACTAGTGTACATGAATTAATACCACTTATACATGCATCGATTTAATTCACATATTTGTCATTTATATCCATATAATAAAATATTCTTTAATCATCTAGAAAAATAAATCATCCATCGGTATACACACAGATTTTCTAGCGTTAGGAGATTATTATCTTATTCTCTAGTCCAGGTTTGCACGACTCAAAATGTAAGTCGGGCCGTAATACTTTATGAAAAACTCGTGCGGACTGAAAGAAAACAAGACCAGGGGAGTGCGGGGGCGGAAGCTGTTAAGAAAATAATAATAGTAAAGAATATTATCTACAATCTGTATCTTCAAAAAAAGCTGAAAAGCCCTATCTTAGAAGCCTCTTAATTTTATTTTGACAACAACCGGCATACTTGGCTACATAAGGCCTGCAAATGTATAATGCAATGATATTTTGTGTTCCTTGTTCAAAAGGGTAGTCGCATATTACCCTTTTGGCTCGTAACAAGATGGTAGTCAAGTTACTGTGGAGCCTACCGTTAGAATGACGTAAACTGAGTGAAACACACCTATTGAACTAATTAGTAAATCGCTTTATTCAATAATTAACAATAATTTAATAACAATTAACTGAAAAACTGGATTTCTGATACTAAACATCAGAATATATAACAAAAAATATAAAAGCAAAAATATGATTTCATGTCACAATAAATTATTTACACTATAGATGCTCTTTCAATACGCACGTCATAATGTGTTGGTTACTACAACTGTATGATGCTACAATTGTATGTTACTAGAACTGTAAATTTAGTAACTACAACTGTATGTTGCTTTAATAATAATTTTTACACACAGTTGAATTTAGTATGAATGACATTGATTTAATATCTAATGTATAAAATTGTTGTAGACAGGTGACCAAAAATTGTATAATAAATGAAACTAACTTTTCATTACAA
>WYDF02000017.1:155937-167862 GCA_009867245.2 Adranes taylori
AGCCGCCACAAATAAAATTAAATGGGCAAATGTAATAGCCAACGTCCTTAAGGATAAGGCACCCTAAGAAGAAGAAGGTTGCTTATATATAAAACACATATGCATTTATAGAAATATAACGAGGTAGCGCAGTGGATAGAATCGTTGCGTTCTATATTACGCACTGTCAGAAGTTGGTTTGAATCACAGCCACGGCGTACTAATAATACAGCCACAGATTTCACTAAATAAATCCATTGCGATTATCTTATCTAAACAACAAGCGCTATCTCTGACAAGAAATCTATATTACCTATATTATATTTTTCTAGAGAACTATATAACTATGCCACGGGGTCAATTTGTGTAGCAGGGAACCTATGTAAGTTCGACATGGAGATTTATATAAGTTTGCAACACGACATTATTCCCCACGCAGAAAAATCAGTGTCCACGAAAAAAAGACCTTTATTTATGTACACAATAAAAACTACATTTATAAACATCAAGTAGATTATGTGTATTGAGATTTTTCTCCAGGACGTTTAATAGAGTTAACCAAGAGTTATTGTTTAGAATTTCATCAAAATTTTCTTTCATGGTTCAGAAATTTCTCAAAGGACATGAAATATTCAATGTTCAGATTGGAAGTTTTACTTATTTATTTAATTTATCTATTCAATCTATTCAATATCGCTTTATCTATTCAATTTGTTTATGAATAACTTGGATGATTTGGAAATTAATCTGATCAACGAATTGGGAGTTTTGCTTAACTCACAATTAAATTTTCATGAACTGATGTATCCTCAAAAATTATGAAGTTTAAAACATTATAAGAATTTATAAGAACCTGAAGGAATTTAGCAGAAAATCTTTTATAAATGTATATAAAAAAAAGTATCCCTCAAATATAGAATATACATAATCGGAAAACAATATTGATTTTTAAAGTTTCGTGTACATCAACAATTATTTAATCGAGCTATCAAACACAGTTATGAACATATAAGATATATCATAAATCTGTTCATTTTGAAACACTACAAATGTGTAGAATGCGATTCTCGTGTCAGCCAGAACGAAAGTTTAAATAGACACAAGCTTACTCATACTTGCAAAAAACTGTCAATTGTTCAGAATGCGATTCTAGTTTTAGACGGAACTCGCATTTATATATTCACATTTGTGTGGTATTCATACTGACGAGAAACCACATAAATGTTTAGAATACGAGGCTACTTTCAAACCTACATGTAATTAAAGTAGCGACAAGTTTATTCGTACTAGGAAGAAAAACCATACAAATGCAACAAATTTAAATAGAAACAAGTTTATTCATACACATTAATCAGTTATGCAGAAATATTAATCGGCAACCTTCTGATCTATCCGAAACCATCGGCAATTATTGGATGGACAGTTTTATAAAGAGAATTGTGTCATTATAGACAATGTCCATCATATCTCATACCTATCTCATAACGACTTATAATTCAATTTTTTGAGTCTGTATGACCTCAATCTGAATTCCTTAGTTGGCAACTGATTGGCGAAAGCTACAAAATATATGATATGCAAGAATTAGATGTTTTAGTAGTTGTCGTGTTAATCTCACATCTATTCCATTACTTGTGTAGAGTTCCTAAGTAAGTTGTTCCTTCTTCCGCTTATGTTTCTTTGATGCCAATAAATTGTGGATTGAGGCACCGACGTTGTTGACTTTGTGTGTAGTAATTGTGCTCTGTAGAAAAATGTTAGGCTTGTCCTTTTTTATTCATTTCTAGCTAAACCCTACCACGCTTCGCTGTGGCGCGGTCTGATATGAAATGACCTAAATGCCGCGGCCAGCGATATGGCCTAATTTCCGCGACCAGCGGTATGGCCAAATCAAATTTCAAGATTACGGGAAAATAGGAATACGGGAAATTTCTAATTTTCCCGTAGTTCCATTTTCCCGTATTCCCGTGTACCTGTATTCCCGTGTTCCTGTTTTGCAATGTTACTGTATACCCGTAATCCCGCATTACGACCGCGGCTATGTGGTCTCGTATTCCCGTGTTCCGTGCTCCCGTGTTCCCGCATTAAGGCCTTAATTACGCGGCCTGCGGTCGCGGCTTCTTTGCGATCAGGGATATGACCTAACAACAATTCAAGAGTATGTGTTCCCGTATTCCAGTGTTCCCGTAATCCCGTATTCTCGTAATCCCATATTCCTGTATTCCCGTATTTTCGTAGTCCCATATTACTGTATTCCCGTATTCCTATGTTCCCGTATTCCAATGTTCCTCTGTTCTCGTATTCCCGATCTACACCATACTTCACAGGATCACCTGCTATATTATGCTAAAGTTTTCCTGAAAATTTGATCGAAATCGGTTGAGCGATTTAGTCCATTCATACCATACATACATACATACATATCACCTCAAAGACAAATTCCCTCACCTCAGGCAGAGTATTAAAAGCATTTTATACATTTCCTTGCATTTGACTATTTACAAATTCGCAGAAAATCAGAAAATCTTGGGATAAAGTCTCGGAGAATGGAGGTTCCGAGAGGGGGTAGGAACAGTTCTCAGGTAGTCCGACTGTCGCATAGGAAATTTCGCCCATCGGAATCTAGCCTGCAACCGTCTGGTTCACCTACTCGAGTCGTTCTGAGCGCTCTGACATTACATTAAACCAATGGATATTATTATTTTCGAATCCCGGTGTAAAAACTGTCACCTAGCCTGCCTACAATTTTGTTTCAAAACACATTCCATGTAACAATTTTGGTACGTGTACTGATAGGTTAAAGTTATTTGCATATATCCTACCAGAGATAGTTTATATCAATTATATTTGATTTGTGGTTATTTGTTTTATAAATTCCTCGTTTTTAAATCTTTATTTAACTCAAAATGAAGTAAAATGTCTTAAATCTAAATACAAAATAAAACGAATGTTTTTACCATCCCTGAGACTGTAGTATAATAATATTATGTATTGGATCCATGCATAATTATTGCCGCTGAAGAAGTGTGAGTTTGTGCGCTCGATGATAGCAGTTTTTGAAAATACCGTAATTAATTTCAGTAATATTGGTATTGGTGATAAACTGGAGTAATAAAACTAGAACAAGGGTGGTATAAACATCAAATAGGCTGTATGATGTTCTGAATAAAAATCTCGTTTCATTTCCGCTAGTAGTCTGTTTTATTTAAATTACATTCCTATACAATCATAAACAATTGGTATATTTTGCATGTCTAATACGATACGATTATTTGGACCTTACATCAGTAGGTAATTAAGTAATGCTGAGAAGTTTGAAATTTTCAAAAAATGCAATTTTAATATGTGAAATAATATGAAGCAATATAACAATTTCATTACGTAAATTAAATCACTTTTTATAAAATCATGTGTAATAATAATTTGCTGGCTTTTAAGAATTAAATTGTCCTGATATGACATCCGTTATTCCAGGAAATGTTATTTTTAGGGGATTTTCCTTTATTTAGGGTTGATGACATGCTTAGACATCTGAAACAGTATAAAACATAACTCCACCTGTTAGAAAGCTAATTAAAATATAAATTTTGCTTAGTGATATTCAGGGGTATGGCAGCTGTGGATTCCATCCTCGGGATATCTTCTTTCACTGTAATCAACGCTGCAAGTATAAATGTCTACTGAAGACATCCAGGAGTATAGGATCCGTGGATCGCATTCTCTAAATATCTCCTATTAGTAGACAATAATTTCATCAGTTGAATTATCCACCTTTATGATCCACCTTTAGAATACTTAAACAAACATGGTTATACATTTGAAATATTAAAGGTAACATGTGATATTGCCATGTGTGAGAGTCTACAGGTTTGAAGAGCCTATAAGATCAAGACATTACCCTGTTTTCTCCTTATAAACAACTGTTTTTTAAATTGTTTTAAATTTTTTAATTATGTAAATTTTTTTAATAAAAATATTCGTCCCTCTTCAGATAATGAACATGCGTATCAACATCATATCTACATTCGCCATATTATGTTCTACCACTTTAAGAAAGTTTGGAATGCGGTGAAGTCAATTCGCAATCTTAAAGAATTTTTTCGCGAAGCAAGAGATCGACCATCAAATTTCGACGACCAGGCACTTTTGGTAGTAGTGGAAGAGGACGAAAACTTGCCAAACAGAATGTTTACCAAAGACTTCAATGTGGACTATTCGCCCAATGTTCGTCGCCTCAGAAACCTTGGAGTATAGAAATTAGCTGGATAGTTCCCCAATGAACACACTGACAACAAGAGAGAAAGCCAAAAGTGTCCGAATTAGCATCGATTTGCTGCAGCGAAACGAGAAACCTCTGTTCCTGAGGAATCTCGACACTGGGGATAAATCATGGTTTCCCTTCAATAACGTCAAAAGACAAAAGATTTGAGTCTCACGAAGTGTTTCACCCAAAGTAATACTGAAAGGCGTCCGCTGTAAGAAGGCAATATAATGTGTTTGGTGTGACAGAAGCGGAATCATCTATTGAGAAATCTACTCAAATTTATTATTGATAGAATGACGACGATGAGCGTCAACAGTGGCGAATTCCGGACAAAAATAGCAAGCAGCAGTAGTTAAATATCAATAGTGGCGTTGATCTGGCTCAACTTGACTGCATCCACGCTGCAATCGACCAAAATAATGCGCGTCCACAGGCGCTGGGAATTGGATCTTCATCCGTCATATTTTCCCACAGATGCACCTACGGCCTATCACGACTATGAGTCGCTGAGAAATTCGCTCGCGAACAAAGATTCAGACGACTTCGATGATTTGGTGGTACCCACCAAACAGTGGATTTCCTCTAAGAACAACAACTTCACCGCTCGCGGAATCCGCCGGCTGCAAAGCAAATCGGAAGCCGTAATTGAAGTAGATGGTGAATATGCTCCAGAATAATTATTTGAAAATGTTTTTGTTAAATGTTCTTTTTTTGTTGGATAAAATTTGTTTTAAAGAAGCCGCAATCATTATGCACCAACCCGATAGTTATATAACTGATACATGATAAACGTTGACAGTAGTTGAGAAAAATGCTTAACTTTATATCTTGATAAAGTTGAAATAGTTAATAAAAGTGATTTTTTTTTGTTCTTTTGTAACAATTTTAAATCCGAAATACATAAACTTTCATATATTCAAATAATCTATGTAGAAATTTCCTAATGATACTTGAAAATGTTTTGATACACAATAACAAATATAGTGGATATAAAACATGAGAATACATTAGAAATTCCAACAACACAACAAATTTTAAAATCATGGAAATATCAATAAAGGACAGTCGTAAGGTGGTAGTGAAGATTTGGATGAGCTGCTGGAAGACGTATAGGACAGAATCGGCCTCGATTTCCGCGGATTTATGTATTGTAAACGATTGCTTTATGCGCGATATGGGCCCTTCGGCGTTCGCCATTTACATGAAAAATGTATCGGTCCTTCTTTTAACCAATACACCTTCATCGAGGATGAACAGCGCGAACGGGCGCGTTCTCACTTTCATACACATACACACATATGTAAAACGTAGGCAAATGGCCAAACCAGGAAATGGAATGGGGACAAAACGATATTTCGTTTACATGCTTTATATTTTAGTTTCGAGCGCTCGTGGTTTAGAAAGAGATGACACCTTAAATGTGGATTTAGAGTTTTGTATAAATACAGGTGGTCAAAACAAAAGTTTTGTATTTTCTATCACAATTTGATGACTTCGCAGATCTAATCAATATTTGTAAACACGTATTTGTTTCGGTCACATATTCGTAAACAAAACTCAAGGAACCACACGGACAGATGGGTTTTGCTCATATTAAATATCACCAGAGTTAGTAGGAGATGGACGATTCGACACGTCCCTGGTCCCTTATATCTTATCTCTATACGCAATCTCTGACGTCACGATAACATTTGGGGTCTATCATAAATAGTTTGTATGCTAAATATCTGTTATTTGAAAAGCCAATATAGCGGCTGCAGGACATTTCCGATCTGGGATTAAGAGCCATCCCCATTATTCTTTGAATTTACAACCTAACAATTGAGCATAAATATATTTTATGTACTTACTAAGAGAAGTTGGTAAATTTGTTTCCAACTTTTCTGAGTCGCTTACTAAATCACATGGAACATGTTGGTTTGCATGCACTGATCTCTGAAATTGAGTGATGTCAGTTGTCTATAAGCTATTTTTATCTTGTATTCGTTTTAATTTAATTCTATTGTATGTTTTTTGTACGTTTTTTATTCATAAGTCATCTGAATTATTCAAGATGGCTAGATTCTATGAAATGTTGTAATTACTTAAACAGTTTGTTTGCTACACAATTAGTTTGGAAAGTTAAAATATTATTTAAGACTTTACGGTTCATGGAACGTAGAGAGAAACTCTCTGATTGAAGGTGAATCAATTGTCAGCGAAAACGTCCTGTTTGACACTGTTACCAGTGAGAGAAGTGAAAAAGAATCAGATTAGAGGTCAACCAATAATGAACGAAAGCAACTAGTTACGTAGGATATAGGTAAATAAGTGAGAGTACATTAAATAATAGCAGTTTGCCAAAGGTAAGGGAAACCTAATGCGAAGTACTTTTGGTAGGACTAGGAGAAGTTGAGTGATGGCGAACTTATAAAACCTTATGCATAGCTTTGAAGAAAGTTAGTTGGAATTGAAAGTGCATTTATCGAAAAGTGTTTGAAGAAAATTAAATACTAAAGTAATGAATTATTATGTCTATCCTAAGTGGTCAATTGTTGTTTTTTTTTGTTTCTCGAATGTGTTATTGTAAAGAACAAAAAGGGAATGTGTCGACCCATATGTAACCAATGTCACATTGGGTCGACACCTTTCCTTTTCTATATTGAACTAGTTCACTTCTATGTTGAACCAGACAATTATATGTTGAACCAGTTTTTTTTTTTTTATTTTCTATAACATGACTGCGCCAATATTTATTTTTAATTTATGTCCAGCTTTTATGAAAATACTAGATACGGGTTATTATCTAGTATTTTCATAAAACGACTATCCAACGACTATCCATTTCGTTTAACGAGGTCATATTTTATTTAAATGTAAGTACAAAATTTGACATTTAATTTCACATATTAAATGGCCCAAGAAAAATCACAATGAACATAAATAAAAATAATAAATTCTCTTCAATCATGTCGTTGTTCAGGCAAATCAGAATACTACTCCTCCTCCATAATCCGTTCTACTCCAGTTCTACACCATCTACACCAACGTAGTGTTCCATGCGACACCATCGTCGACTGCACATATATAAAATCAAGAGCGTTCCAGACAGACGGACGGACAGACAAAGCTAGACGTTTATATATTAGTATAGTCGTTTTACGACCGGTTATAATTTAGTATTAAAGAGTTGAATTAAATACAAATCTAGTGCAACTAGCTGGCAACCTTAATTGATATTTTAACTGCATTTAGTATATCCGAGAAGAATAGAACATTTTCTAAGTAAGATGCGCACTAGTTGAAGTGGAAATCGTCACATTCTGATCTAGTCAAAGTAGATTCAGGGTCATAGTAATTGGGGCCTTTGCTTGACAAGCATTCAAGGGAGAGTCAATAAAAGGAACCTGTAGAATTTAATTACAATCTAGAAATTACGATGATCAGTCCGCGTTAAATTTTATATAATATTTTCATAAATCACAATCAATGGTTAAGTGCCATTGCGTCCGCCGTAGATACAAGAATGTAAGACATTTTTAATTATTTCATTCGAATATATGTGCAAGGGCTGATCGAAATAATCTAAACAGATAGAAAAATTAAGCATTTATTTGTTGTTAAATAACTTTGATTACGTTTCTAGTAAATTATTAATTAATATCCAAAACGTTGACAAATCTTTTAGTACTTTAATTTATGACAATCACAACTTTAACCAGAAAAGAGTTGTAACTAAACATTGTATTATCAAATTAATTAATAAGTGTTTACCTAGAATATTTCTTTAATTTATTTCCTGACGCATACTGTAACATGTCTTTGTTGAGAGCATGTTATAAATAATAAGACGGATGCAGACTATTGTGCGATTTAAGAAATATTAAGAATATTACATATACGATGAAGGTAAGAAATAATAGTCCTATTGTAGAGGGTACCTACTTATAATGTATAGTTTACTTACTGTGTTATTGTAATTGAGAGATATTAGTTATAACGTGTAGGATATTTGTTGTTATTGTCTTCCAGAAGTATATTCCACGTTAGCTCATTTATCCTCCTAGTGTGTAATATGAATGGGAAATATTCAGTAATATATGAAAATAGTGCACGTAACGAGTACTACTGCTCAAACTAGTCATATATAACTGATTTTCTTTAGAGTTGAAAATAATGGATTAAAATTAAACGTAGTAATGTCTCGTCAGGATTTAGGAGTTTTAACAGCGATTGTTACATCCCTGCTGGTATTTGTTAATTTAATTGTCGATTTCTAACCGATCTAAAACCTGGAAATTTAGAGTTGTTGTAAGGAAATGGCGTTCCGGAATCGTGCCCTTGTTCCTGATATGAAGCTAGAATGGTCGGACAGGCCGAGGCTATTCCTAAGCAAAAAAGAAGGTGTCTTCTTTTTGGTCCACTCTCTGAAAGAACTACAAGCCTAATTATGGCTAATTAAATAGTTAATTAAACTCCAATTGTCGTAATGTATTAATAAAATCCAGTTTTTAGATATGTGGGATTAAAAGTGTATTTGGGAAGCTCGATCAACGATTCGGTTGATTCAGTAAGTTTAATTATGTTGCTTTAATGGCGTCAGGTCTAAGTTCGCCATTTTGTATGTTTTAAATAGGGTTGGTTTGGTGGAATACCAGAAGATATTTCACTGACTCATGGTCATTCAACTGTCGTCTGATGGGTAATCGTTGGAGCTTGTAATTTTTTTGTGGATTTGGAGTTTTCTTCGCCACGTGCAACTTGGTCACTTGTCAGGCTGAAAACCGGGCCAAGCTGGACTACCTCTGCTAGTGCTACAGCTGCAGAACGTAGTGGCGGTTCCTGTGAATCATGACCGTAAGGTGGACACCAAGTGTATTCCTCGAAGTAGCTAGTGACGCTGTTCAGTGGGAAAATTTCAAGTATTTTACATATCTTCGTTTGCATCCTTTAGAGCTTGTCATTTGCAAAGTGTCTTTGTTTATCATTAATTAGTCAGCGCCTCACGCAAAAACTTTATCTTACTTAAGGTCCTTGCTTTGTTTATATCATTATTGCCAGTCCGTTTTATGCTAAAGGGGGGGGGGCAGCGTTTTCAGGTCAGGGGTAGAATTAATCTTGAATTGGTAGGAAACTATTATCGTTTCTTATGATAATGGATTTGAATATTACTTAAATTTCATGGTTATTTACTGAATTTATGTAAATCATTTTTAAAGTGAACAAACAAATTTTTGGTAAAGGGCCTTGACTGGTTCAACTTGACTCTGCCAAACGTACTGCAATATAATCATAGATTTACGCTTCAGGTATTATGATTTTGATATTTATCGATTTTATTAAGAGCATTTAAGTGCTGTGATAATGGATAAATAATGATGATCCAAATTGTTACGTGTTGTAAGTTTGCGGGAACTGTGTATGTATTTTGCGGCAAGCATTTTAATCTATTATTTTATACGGGGGAAGTTCTTAAGTTATTTAAAGTAACAATGAAATTATACGTGGTAATACTTAGGCTTGCTTCAGATTGTTCTACTTCAAAATAGTTCCTTGAACTTATGATACTCTGATAAAAATATATTCTTTATTTTTTGGTAATAGCTTCTCAAAGTAATAAATTTTCCACATAGAATTATGTACAAATAATATTTTTCAAAATTGCTGTGAGTATTTAATAAATTATTATCCTGTAATATAACTTCATACAGATATATTTTTTCGCATTTAACCTTGAATAATAACTTCTCAAATTAATAATTTAACTTAATAATTATTTCTAAATAATAAATTGTTAAAATAGTGCTAGACTATTTAGGTGATTATCTTACTGTTATATATTCATGAACAGATTTCATTGTTATTTTGGTGTATCTCACTTTTTATGATATTTCTTAATAAATGCATATAGTTATTTATATGGTATAAAAATTTTGTTACAAATATTTTAAAATAAATTATGGTTGTCTCCTTATAACAGGTTTTTACTTATATGGACCTCCTGTGAACTTATTTGTACAGAGGTACTGGTGCTCATCTGTGTAAGTTTTAGGGTGCTTCTGTTGTCCGGATACAATACACCTCATCAGATTCTATGATGATCTCCATCGAACAACTCGCGACTAGGACAATTCTGGACAATTCAGGACAAGTCAGGACAATTAAATCTCAGAGGACGTAAGGGCTGGTTATTCTGCGAAGAAGTAGCCAACCGATTACAATACAGTAAATTTAAATGCCTTTCTACAATTTGAATAACGTCCCTAGTCACTACTCCGTTTGGGGCGCGACAATATCACACCACAGTGGCATATCTATAGAAGAAGATTTTTTGTAATTAAGAAGGCGATATTTTCTAGAATAAATTAAAAACTATCTAAATTTTAAACGAATTAATTAAACTAGTTCCTGTCAGGTTTACACCATATGGTAACGTATTACATTAGAAATATTCTTTCTAAAATTGTTCGATTTAAATTTCCTTCCATAAATTTTAAGAAAACTTTGACGAGATAAGTCAAATAATGAAATATCCTGCTATATTTTGTCCGCCATGTATATGATAATCTACAAATCTAAAAATCTTTTACTTGGTTTGAATTTTGTATTGGAAGCTTTAGAACTAAGTTTTTGTTTCGATGGTAGCGCGACAGAATGCATCACGGAGAGCAATCATTTTGCGGGCGTTTGCGTGGACCCCTTTCTTTTACTCCTAGAGCACATACGATAAATCGTTTTATATACATTTGTATCCGCACTACTTCCACCAGTCCAATGTTCTCAGGCGACTTTAATGCCGGCGGCAGAAAGAAAGGAAGGCAAAAAAAAATGTACCAAGTAGCGAATTCGCGCGCGATCGGTTTTTCTGTAATTGATGAGAAAGGACCTTTTTCGTAAATTGCTTTAGATGTGATTTCTTCGTTTCGTCTTTTTTATGTTTTAGTATATAGTGTTGGTATAGGAAATGCTAATTTTGCTATTTCTAATAAAAGCAAAAACATTTTAACATAATACAACTAAACATACATTGCTCTGTTTTCCTCGCATCTCATAAATAAATATTAGATAATATAATACGGTAAAGTCTAATACGGAAAATATAGTATTGGTTTAAGTTAAGATAAATAGATAGTATACTAAGCAAAAAGTTTATATATCTAAAATTAAATAAACATGATTGCTTAAGTCATGAAACAGATATATACGTCAAAAAACAATTATATGTACTTATCTAAAAATAGACCTATATGCCTATAAAATAATTACACATAAAACACAGGAATATACAGCGTATCTAGTGGAAGAATTTTTCATTTTATTAATCCATCTGTCTGTTGTACATCTAGAGTCAGACAGTTGGCTCCTACAAATACTTGTGGATGATCAATTGTAAATTTTCCAGTCTTACATACCCATGGATATAACGAACAAATATCTATATATGTAATTTTTTCTCCAGGCTTTACTGAATAATAAGTTTTCGCATTACCACAACGGCTGCCATAGAAAGCATCACGTGGTACTAGTGGCGTGTACAATAGTAACGGAAGACATTCCAAAGTCTGTGTTTGCTTTGGGTCATTTAATTGTATTCTTGTGAAATTACATTCCCATTGTACGAAATTGTATTTCTTATTTGGTGAAAGAACTTCTTTCGGTACGCCACTGGAAAAATAGAACAGATTATATTCGCATACGAAATA
>WYDF02000017.1:167962-190547 GCA_009867245.2 Adranes taylori
ACCGTCGGAAATGGACAAGTTTACGGGAGGCCTATGTCCAGCAGTGGACGCAGTTGGCTGTGTGATGATGATGATGATGAAGTAATATAAGTGTACACTTCACTTAACAATTTTTAATAATTAATAATAATCAAGGTTATTACTTAATGCTTGTATATAATTTTTTTAGACCGTCTTAGTTTCTTTAATATGTGCATTTGTTTATACGCCCTGACTCTCGGATGTAATTTTAAGAGCAAATGAAAGGTAGAACAACTAAAACTCAGTAAAAAAATCTAATAACGTAAAAACTGTATTAATGTCGATTAACTTTCAATTACAATATATAAATTAAGTTTACAGAAAATCGTTTACTAAAACAAAGAAAGTTATGTTACATTTTATTTATCGGTAAAAGAAATTCTACCATGTAAAGCAACTACAAATAGTAACATGTGATATTGTAGTAACAAAAACAAGAAAACTGTAAATAATAATTTAAAAAAATAGTTAAGAAAATATGTAATTATTTATAATACAGCAAACATTTAATTGTAATTGCACAAAGTATGTCATTGTGCCTGTATTTATCCACAATTTGATAAATACGTTCTAGCAAATTTAGGACAATTACAATAATGTAAATAAAAATATTAATTTATTGCAAATATTTGATTAGTGTTATATATGTGTATATAGCTTAGAATGAATTATGAATTAAAATATTTTAGAAATATTATATAGATAATTCCTAATTGCGCCTGATGATAATTTTTTAAAGCGAAACCGATTCATACACACAAATAGTTTATAACAAAAAAAAAGTAGAAATCCTTACTCTATTTGCAACTAATATAACGAATTGTTATAAAAATTGCAATATATTTGTAAAATTTTACTCTATTGAAGATGCTCATTAAATATGCTCTTAACTAGTACATCTTTAAAAAGCGATATTATCGTGATTGTCCCAAATCCTATTACTTAGCTAACTGCATATAAAGAAGTTTATTATTTATATACTAATATATACAAATAATAACTAGCATTAAAAAGAAATATAAAAAATAATTTTAATATATCAAGCTTTATTTAAAAAGTTGCATTTACAAATATAGATCATGTTGTCATTAAATTTCTCCTAAGGAAACTTCCGTACAGTAAGTACAGCGCCCATTCTTGGGACTATAACGTCAACTTGAGGAAATTTTGTACTTGTCACTTTGTACGCTTGGTGAACCTATTGCCATTGTAAAACAATTTTATATAAAGTGCAGAAAAAAGAAATATTTTGGAATAATTTTTAAGGACAATTTAATATGGTTTGAATAAAACCATAATAAACAAATAGGAATAGGTTTCAAATAAAGTACAGATAAGAAACATTCTGGAATAATTTCTAAGGAGATTGACATATACCAAAAGTTTTGTCTCACTGAGTCTTTGCCAAAATAAAGTAAAATAAGGAAAAGCGATTGGCCTTCTGATGACATTCCTAAGGCTGGTCTTACTCGCAAAGATATAAGTTATCGTCAAGCAGAAAAAAATTTACTACTCCAAAATTCTCAACTTTTACGACTTTTCATAAATGACATAAGGCTCGAACCCCAGTTCAAAAATAACATGCTGGGAATGATCTGAGCTCGACGCTTCATCAACATGAAAAGTACATTGTTCAAATCCAGATATATAATATCAAAAAAGTCAAGCAACTCAATTTAGTAAATTTTTGAAGAAAATAATGGATGGAGTTGAAAACCACACAGTGACCAACCTGAAGTCTGAATTTAAAAAAAAGTGGAATTAAATCTGTGAATGGGTTATAACTCGCGTGGTAGGCATTTAAGTTTGCCGACGTTTCTCCAAAGTTGCATTTGACATTGTCAAGTTGTTCAATTATTAACTGAGTTCAGAGGATGATACGCATTTTACTTGTAAGATGTTTCGTACTTTATAGAGTAGAATGAAGTGTTTTAAATCTTATGGTATAGTTTTAACTTTATTCTATAGTTAACTGAATATAATAACGTAATTCCTTTATGGGTTTGTGTTAGATTGTGGAAATATGATTATAGGTACTTTAATGTGGCATAACAATCAAAACATAAGACTGTTCGAACTTAGAGGGCTGTCTCCGACAAAATTTTATTTATTGATAATTAATTGTTTTATCAAAGAAGTAATTACTAATTCTAAAACTACTGACGTAGTATAAAATTTTGACAATTTCATTCTGACGACCATATATTTTATAAAACACGTATATTTGTGTGTGAAACTGAAAACTGTCATAAGTATGGGCAATATAGTGAATCAATTTGGTATTTTCACGCCAATAATCAGCACGGAAATATATACCCACAATAGGTTGGCCATTTTGAGACATACTTTTTTGATAATATATTCTATGATTGGGAATTTCCCTAAATTAAACAATTCCCTTTCATATGGTAGATTACATAATAACATGTTTACAGTAACAACTATTACATCTTGTATAATTATATCATGATCTTTATATGTAAATGTAGTTATCATATAAATACTGAACTATACAAACTAAGATTAAACATAGCTTAAAAATAATTTCAAAATATATTAAATTATTGAAAAAGAACCCATATTTTAGAGGTTTTTTCCCCTATATATATTTCATATTTTCATCTGCTATTTACATAGTGAAATTTATTTACATATAATTCAAGAATAAAAATAGAATGATATTAAAACTTCTTTTTAAGAAAATCATAGCCTATATGTATAGCTCAACTGAGAATGACATTGCAATTAAGATTAGAAAGATATAAGATAATAACATACATTATTATCTTAAGCATGTGAATCTCGGACAAATAAAAACATAATTTACGGCACAATTTCTTGTTTCCATATAACAAATTAACAGTGTGCGCTAAGCTAGGTAAAAATACATTTTTAGTAAATTCGCGGAAATATACATAATTATGAACAACACAAGAAAGCAGACAAAAGGTGTGCCAATTTGCGGCGAAAGCTTTTAAAAATTTGTTCGCGAATTGTAGTAAAGATTTTTATAAAACATTCAGATAACATTCGCAGCAAACGTTTTCAAAAATTTAAAATGAAATTATTGGAGGTAATAAGGAAGTTTAATTTAATTGTTTAATGTAATACGTATTTTTACAAACCATTCTATGCAGTCTCTGCCGAACTTACCCAACATACCTGAAGTAGGCGATCATACATCTGTCTTCCAAACAGCGAGAATACTTTGCAAATTTAACAATCTCTGTCAACAAGGCATGCCCACTGGACAGCAACTTGTTAGGTACCTTCGATCAACGTTCAGCATCAAAGGTTAGCTTTGAAGTAGCCTGGTTGATTGCTCAAAACAAGAAACCATATACTATTGGTGAGGATTTGCTTAATGAAGCAGCTGTACAATTGGGGAAATCATGTGTGGTGAGAAAGAGGCGAAGAAATGGAATTCAGTGGTCTGGTCTGCAAGAATTGTAAAATGTGGAGGAACAGGTTAGTTTTTCCCTAAAACAGGCTAAATATTTTGCAATTCAGCTTGATGAGACTAAAGATGTCAGTAGCAATTCACAGGTGATTGTGTATGTTCGCTACAAAGGTACACATGCAAGTGAAGAGGAATTGTTGTTTTGTTTTCCTCTCGAGTTGAGATGTCGTGGAATTGGTATCTATAATAAGGTTAATGAATACTTTAATACGCAAAGCATTAATTTAAAGTGCGAAATCTGGATTGCTGTGTCTGTTAGTGGAGCTACAGCTATAGGACATATTAATAGATTTCGCCTTTCGTGACAACAAATAATTCAAACATTGAAGTTAGTCACTGTATGATTCAACGCCAGGCACTTCTTGTGAAACATTTGGAACCTACACTGGAAGCCGTCATGCATGATTGTTAATGCTGTCAAAGTGCACTAAACACGCGGCTATTAAATGAACTATGTTAGGACGGTGAAGCTGAATATAGAGATCTACTTTATTATACAGAAGTGAGGTGGCTTTCTCGCGGAAATGTTCTGAATCGCGTATGGGCTCTTAAAACTAAACTTGAAAATTTTATAGTAGATCAAAAGCATATTCTCGCAGATAAGTTTAAAAACTCCTCGTGGGTTGCACATTTCACATATTCAGCTGACATTTTTGAGCATATAAATGTATTGAACAAAGAATTGCAACAGAACAATATTAATATCATTTCAGCCAGAGAAAAGATGTCAGCGTTCGTATTAAAGCTTTTATATTGGAGACAGAAAGTAGAACAGAATAAGATAGCGTCTTTTTCGAAGTTAGCTTCGTTTCTGGAAAGTTGTGAAAATATTACTGTTGATGACATCAAGACTACAGTTATGCGTCATCTTAGGAACCAAACTGAGAGGGCGCTTTCTTGACTACTTTCCAGTGCTTGATTTACAAAGTATCAGTTGGGTGATAGATCCTGTTGAATGTGAAATTGCTAAGATACCAGAAGAACTTTGGCAGAGGCAGCTCTCAAAGTTCGATCTAATAATGAAATACGTATTCAATTTGAGAACAAAGTAGATCTGTCGTCTTTTTGGATGTGTGAAGCTGCAAAGGCTTTCAAAATTGCACATGAAGCGGCGGTCAAAAAGTTGCTACCACTTGCAATAGCCTACCTTTGTAAAAAAGGATTTTCCACTCTAATGAACATTGAAACAAAGAACAGGAATCGAGATCGTACTACAACCGATATCCATGTCAGATTTTGCATATATAATAATAATAAAATAAAAATAATAAGAAGCTACAAAATCAGGGTCGCGCTATCTACGACGCAGCAGATCCTATATCTGTGTGTATTAGATCCGGGGAGTGCTGAGCCCAGACGTCTGGTCCAGCTCGCCCCATACCAACTAACGCCGAAGATTGTATTCCAATTGCTCTTGTAACAAAAAGCCTCAATTTTGAAGTTATTGTATCAATCATGAAACAACATAATTTCTATGTTGTTTCTATAATAGTTTTCAATGAAATTATTTTGTTTCAAACTGAAAATTTTATTTGGTTTGGCTATTATATGTGTATATTACTTTAACGCAGCTTTTTTCATTTTTCGTGTAAGATGATTCAATAAATAACGTTTAATTTAAATTTATATTGATTTTCTCCTTTTCAAAATGAGGGGGTAATATCGAGTGTTACACAAATATATTTTGGGGTAATGGCTAAAAAAGTTTCCCCGGCCACTAATTTAGATGAAGAGATTTCAAATTGCCTGCGCAATTGTGCAAAGAAAAGTCAATATTAAAAAAGCTGGCGAAAGTATTACCCCGATTACAGCAACCAAAGTTACACAAACCAGATGTGCTTTGATGTGGAGATTTTCATGGAGATTTTATTAAGTAATTGCATAAGAAGACCTAAATCAAAACTTCATGCATGTGAGTACCCAAATCATAATGAATAAATCACTTAGTTTATGGGATCATTAAAAATCTCAACATGGAGGAGAAGTTATTAAAGCAAAGCAAATGTTTGTTTGATCGATTTAAAAAAAGATCAAACTTGCATAGACTTAAAATGATTGGCGAATCGGCTAATGCAGAAATAGTTGCAAAATATCGCATGGAGTTTCGTGAAATTGTGGATATAAGATTTTATCCATGAAATTTAATTTTCAATGTAGACTAGATGGAACTCTATTGGAAAAGAATGGCAACACGTACGTTTATTTCCATAGAAGAGGTCCTGGAAATGCATTCGGAGAACTCAACAAATTGAAACTATTGTTAATTTATCAATCAGAAATTCCTCGTGCCTAAAACCATTTACCAGTTTATTGGCGAAGCAACTATATAGGCTTGGACAAAATCTATTTATGGACTACGTGCGTTAAAATCTTGTTTTTGCCCAGCAATTAAAAAATATTGGAAATGAACCTCGAGCTGTTTTGGTGTTGGACAATGCGCCAGATAATCCTCTGGAACTGGAAACTCGGTGCACTGATTTTGAAGAATTATTTTTCCGTCCAAATACCACGCAGTGTACTTCCAAAATTGCAGTGGTCAAGGTCTATTATTTAAGGAAAACGATACACCAACTCATTGAAGAAAATGATAGAGGTGATAAAGATGCCATCTGGATTTGGTGGAAGCAATATAATATTATGAAAGCTATCAGAAACATTGATGAAGCGTGGAATCAAGTTACCCAGTTGTGTATAAAGGATGGCTAGAAGAGAAATTAACATCAATTATGAAAATATTAACAATGTCATTGAAGATATTAGTATTTCAGCCACTTTCGGAGGCATTGATAACCAATGAAGAGTTGCACGAAATACGACTGCCATACTATGTCCCAAGAAAATGATGACATAGAACCTGTTCTTGTGCGAAATTTAACTGTCAAAATCATCAAGTCACTTTCTCTTCACAATCAATGCATGGAGTTGTTAGAAAAAAATGACGAAGATTATGAGCGAATAAGTGCGATCGTGACGGATTATTTAACGGACATCAATAGAATTTATATAGAAGCCCAGCAAGGAACCCTAGATTCTATTTTGTAACGAGGAATAAACTGATTAACTTTTAGTTTCTTTTCAACGTAACATTACAAAAGTGTTTTTTCATTGTGACCCTCCCTGGAACGTATCCTTCGCAATCAACGCGGGTTACCTGTATCCTAACTTTTTTCCATTTTGACAATTATTTTATCTGCTTGAAAGCTGTGCAGGAAGAAAATTTCCTAAAATGCAAATCATTTAGAAATTGTCATGATAAAAGGACGTTCCATCCATAAATAGTAAGGTATTTAATATTGATAAATTAATTATTAATTGGTTTTTAGTTAATTAATTTACTTTTAATTTACTATTTCAGTTAGTTTGAGTACAGGAAAATAAGTAATACAGTTTACTTACAATTTAATGGTCTGTCGTCAAATAAAAGTTTATACAATATTATTGAGCTGCGGCGATTGTCGTTTCATATTAAAAAGAAAAAACTAAAAGTAGTGAGAACCTTTTTCTTAGATTTAAGGAGAAATCTGTAATAAAAATATTTATGAAGAATAATAAAATGAAATATCATTATTGCATTACGATGCAATTTGTAAAAAAAAAACATACAGACTACCAATCATTTGTGAACAAATGTAATCAAACGGAATAATTCTATCAATTTAATTACAGGGCCATATTTAAGCAAATGTTTGAAGTGCTTTTTCCAGAATTTAATTAGTGATATTTTCGTTAATAGCTAATATGTTAAAAATATGAATTTCTAAAACTAAACCTTTGGATGACTTTGGGAAACCAGTTCTTCAATATATATATATATATACTAGCGATTGATGTTTATTAACCAGTTTTAAAGACTATCCAAATTAATTCCTTGCCAGCTTTATTACATGCTAACTATCAAAACTTGAGCAACAAAAAGTGATAACCGACTTTCGCTTAAAATTGATTTTAATCAAAGATATTTTTAGTTTAGTATGAAAAGTATTGATCAGAATCTATGTTAATAGTACACTTAATGATAATATGCATTGTGATGTAAGCAATTGTTACTATTATAAAATAGTAAAAAAAGTGACATGATGATGCCATTAAACAACCGCTGATGGATGTTTATTTTTTACATGGCGTCGCAGCACAAACTTTGAAACAAAACCCCTCTGACAAATATCACAAAAATAATCATGAATTTCAGTACCAATTTGTCCCGACAATGGAGCCTCATGTAACATTTTTAAATGCAACACAAGTGTTGCATTATCCATGTATTCGGTACTACAATTTGGACAGCGTACACTCGTACGCTGGACGCAGTGACTATCTTTGTGATCTTGTAGATTGTTTGATGGAATTTGTAGGAAGCATATATCGCACGTGGAATATTCGGGTGAATCAGTTTGATCCAATTGTTCATCCATTTCCACACTTAGATAATGCTGTGGAAATTCACGAACTTCATTGACTATTTCAGTACTTAAATCATGCGAGGACATATGTTTATCAAATTCAGGTATGTCATGAAATATGTCTCCGCATACGAAACACTTAAATATTTCTATGGGTGGGATCGAACCTACATCTGATACGACAAGATCGGAATGTTTGAATTTACAATGTTGATTTAAATAATGCAATTGTTTAAATGTCTTACTACATAAACTACACTGATATTGTCTGATTGTTACTTTCTCATCGGAGGATTGAATCGCTTTAGTAACCTGTGGAGAAGGAACCTTCTTCTCTTCCACAGTTATAAATGGATGTTTTGTAAGCATATGTTGCTCTAATCGTTTTTGTCGAGGAAAAGATTTTAAACAAATCGAACATTGTTTATAGGTCTGCTTCTTCATTTCAATATCGTTCTTGACACTCTCATCAATATACTCATCTATTAACACTTCAGTTATCTTAGGCCTCTTACTGGATTCGGCTTCCTTATTATATGAATGTTTGTAAAGCATATGTAGCTTCAAGTTCTGAGTCTGTTCAAAGGTTTCAAAACATATACTACATTGATTTTCATCAGTGGATGTATCGTTAATATTTTGTAATTTGTCTTTATTTGGTTTAGGTGTGGTATCTTGAGGTTTTCCAATTGAATGTTTATAAAACATATGAAGTTTTAAGTATCTGGGACTTGAAAAAGACTTTGAACATAACTTGCACTGTGTATTATTTAAACTATTTGTAGTATCAGCATTTCCAGATGGCTCATCTTCTGTATTATCGTCAATAATAATTTCACTCATTTTAATAGGTGTTTTTTGAGCTCCTTCCGCGGTATGTTTATAGTATATGTGCTGCTTTAGATGACTAACCGTAGTGAATGTTTTTAAACATTTTGTACAAGTAATACTACTTCTCGACTTATGATTTCCAACCGGTTTCTGCGTAACTTTACTTGTTACTTTTCCAGCTTTGTTGACATTATTATTTGCAGATGCTTCGTGCAGCTTCATATGACGCAAGTAATCACTTTCTTGTAGGAAAACTTTGTAGCATACACTACAACTCAATATGCTTAGTGGATCTTCTGGGTGTTGGTCGTTCATGTTGAAAACTTGATGATTAATATTTAGTCGGGCAAATCTGGAACAATAAGCCGAAGCTTAGATATTTATGTTATATTAATTCACAATTCGGTGGAACTCTTTTTTTAAAATTTTATTGCAAGAGCTCGCAGATGTGATGATGGTGATGAAATGTAGAAATTATTATAAACAAATTATTTGTTTTGTTAAATAAAATCATTAAAGAGAAGATGTTAGTATACTATAGCACTTCCTATTTCAAATTTGAAACGGAACTAAGTAAATAGTAATATTTTTTGACCATTCATTCTAGTTTTGAATAAAGATGTTATGCATTTAAGATTATTATATATTTATTGGTTTTAACAAAAAACAAATATAAAATTCTATAATCTTTCATTCATTGAAAATTATTACATTCAACAATAGCCTTCTCCAAATCAAAACTGGACGTAAATAAAAAATCACTAGTTCCACTCAAGTCATTCCTTCCTTCTTACATTCTTTCAATCGATCATCCGATTCTCTCAAATAGTTATTCCGGCGCTATATATTAGTACCTTTATTCACTATTCATAAATATATACCCCTCACTACGCTATCATCATCCGTCATCACTTTTCTTTCAAAATTAACCCCTAAATCCTAGAATCCAATCCACCATTTATCCTTAGCAAACTCTTGAAAAACAATTTCGCTAGATGGAACACAAATACTTTAATAGTAATTATGTAATCATTAACGAAAGTTTAGTTAACAATTCCTCATTTTTTATCTTTCATATACCAGATACGTAAGTAGTACGTATAGGTGTATGAAAGATATAGAATTCATGTTTTAAACAATTTTTCTATTTCACCTTAGTACGTCTCTTGTAGTCATATCGCTACAAAAATAAATTCTTGAACAAAAATTCTATTCAAAAAGGGGCTTATTTTTCACTTTTTTTATTTTTCACATATATTTATATATGGATGTATGCTTAAATATTACTCTTAAGTTGCTTAAAGATTACCCCTAACTATTGGACCGATCAAAATGAAATTTGGTAGGCAGATGTACACGACTTTTGCACAAAAGTGTTTTTTCATAAATCCAACATGACGGAAATGTTCAGTATTTAAGGTAGGATTCAGTACTTAAGGTAGGAGGATGAAATTTTGTATATAATTTTTGGATCTTGCATTATGCCTATAGAACTTTGTCCATATTTGCTACAGACCGCGACATTGCCACGTTTAACGTTTAGCGAACTTTTCAATATATGTCAGACATTATAATAGATAAGACATTTCAATAAACTTTATTGAAAGACTGTGGTCACTAACGCATGCGGACAATATAGTGTGCATAACGAGTAGCAGAGAAAAGATGAATGAAGAGATAGGGAAGGTGAAGAGATGTATGGATTGAAGGGGTTTGAAAGAGAATGGATAGAAAACAAAAGAAATGGTGTGCAAGAAGGGAGGGAAAGATTGTAGAAAGGATGTATTTGATATAGGAGGGCATAGAATAGAAAGGGTAAAGGCATACAGATATTGACAGATATGACGCGTGGTGTAAAAAACATATTGATATGATAACAAGTGGAGTTATAGAAAGAATGAGAATGGTATGGGAATGAATGTTTAGGTTATGAGTTAGATAAATTTAAATGCTGAATAAGCGGAGTAAAAAAGATGGTAAATTTTGAGAGGAAGGTATTGAAGGATGAAGGTCATATGTTGGTTAAAGAAGTGTAGGCGTATGTTGGTTAAAGAGGTGTACATGGAAGGACTGAAGAATAGAGGAAGAGATATAATTGAGAATGAATGGATCAAGTATAAAATAAATGTGAATAGGAGGATTGGATAGTCGACGGATAGATGGTTTGAGAAGATAATGGTGGAAGCGAAGAAAAGAATGTGAAGGGATTGGGTGGAGTGATAGTGAAAAATAATTGGGGGAAAACTGGAGGGTTAGTTTGGGAAGGGAAGGCATAGGATTAGATATAATGAAAAGAATAAAAACAGAAATAAGTAAAAAAATGTAAAGCTTTCCCTCCCTCCCTGGAGGGAGGAATTAAATTTGGTTTAAACATTTATACAAGATATTTAGCTTTAATTGGATATACAAATAGAGATAAATTATACTTTGTTTTAGGAATTAGGATTAGAAAAATGTAAACACTTTTTGCTAAAACTAACTGTATTTTTTTCTAAATTTCTTGTATCGAAAGTTCCTCTAATATTCAGGCGCGTTAAAAAAACGGACACACAATTTAAGAGTAATATAACCCTGAAAATAATGTACTACCTTAAATATCTTGGATTCGATAGTTGAAAAAATGAAACGTGCAGAACTTAGGCAGGGTGATTTTCAACTTGAGTCATTAATTTTAACAAGAGGTAAAACAAACATAATAGAATTGAATTTCGGCAAAAAAATTTCAAAGCCTTGACATTTCACATTTTTAAAAATTATTTGAGTCAACGTTTTTAGGAGTGCACGTATACAGTTCAATGTGCTTTCAAGCGATGTAATGAGGTTCTGCAATAAGTGCGATAAATAAAATATTTTTGGCGTGTAAGAAACGCTTTAAATGTTTTACGATATTTCTAGGTCACAGTCCATATTGTACTGGTCAGTTAGTAGGTTAATGGCATTCAATACTATCTATTCTAAAAACATATTTTTTAAATATTTCATCAACCCTTTGTTAAAAAAGTGATTTACAAACGCGTTTGAAAAAGTATCACCAATGTTCTGTTAAAATTATTGATTGAACATCTTGCATATTTTATACATTTTGATAGTCCTTGGAATTCTCATTAATATGACAGCTCCAACTCTAATGGTTCCAAAGATATAGCATTATTTCTGAACATAATAGATCGAAGAAAACTTATAGCAAAAAATATTTTACGTTCTAGGAGATCTATAAAATGGCACTTCTACAATTTAATAAATATTATCAGTGGTGGGTTCAAATTATAATTTTGGGAGGGGTTCAAACTTATCACATATCTGTTTACGCAAATAATTTTTCCAAAATCTTATTAGATTCAAACTGATTATGAATTTCCCGGTTTACTAAAGTTGTTGAGTATTGATCGCAACAATTAAAAAGGAAAGTTTTTCTGTTATCTTTTATTACGATTAGAATGAAGTTAATATTTTTTATTGTTTGGTCATTATATATTGTCTACAGGTCATTAAACTCTTAGTGTATGAAATATCTCTTTATAACATATCATATGTTAAACTACTATTATTACATCGTGGTATATACAGTGTAGTAACTATTCGACAAATTTTTATTCACACTAAATAAATTTGGAAAATAATTTTATAATTCATAAAAAACTTTAATACGTTTTTATATTTTCTATTCAGTTTTATGTAACTAACCAATTAATTCCCTTTGTAGGTACTAAATGGTTATGAGTCTTGAAATTTGAATGTTGATTGTTTCCCGCCACCTTGCTCATATTGCTTTTCGTTAGAAATAGTTTTGACGTATTAAGACATTTTAGTATTGTTTTTTCCTTTTCGGAAACAAGAAACCGCATGTTAATTTAAAAAATAGAAATGATGAAAAAGTGAATATAATAAATTAAACTTTTTTCTTATTCAAACTAATTTTTGGTTCCAAATTATTTTAATTCACATGTATCTTAATAAAAAAAATGAAAATTTTTCCAATTAACTTTAATGATTGGGTGGCGGATAATATTCAGGATTAAGAATTTTAACATAATTTTTTTTATAATTTTAACTTTAAGAACAATTTCTTATATACATACATATTTTGTATCTATTAAGCTTTTATAATGAACAGATAGTTGAGTTCGAAACTATTGTTAGAAATAATTTTATATATTGTTGGAGTAATTGCAGTTTTACTTTTTGTGTTAATTTTATTTAACTTCTTTTTAAGTATAATTTAAATTTAGGATAAAATGCCGGCTAGAACTTTGTCCTCCTTATCCTAAATTCACTTTTGATTCGTGTTAGAAAAGACACTTAAATAAATGTTCGATACAAGTAATGTTTACTATTTTAATGTTGTCGAATTGAAAGATTACTACAGATGGCAAAACATTAAATCCAAAGGCATGCTAAGAATCCAAAGGGTTTCTGGGGTAATCGATTATTACCCTAAACAACGTTTGTGCTAATTGAATGTAATAGACGACTTATAAGATGACAGCCAAAAACTAAATAGAGCAACCTTTGTTTTACGCAAAATATAATGAAACGTGTGACTTCTTTTCGTTATATTCCTCGGTAAATATTTTCTATATAGAATACAAACAATCGAAAGGATTAGATCTGATGTCTATATTTTTTCGTGCTCTTAAATGATCTCATCAGAGAAACGCTTTTACTAAGATGATTCCAAATACAACGGTGGGCTACTTCTTGTCATATTGTGTAATTTAATAAATGCCAAAATGGTAGAACTAATGGTAAGTATTAAATTTAGATTAGTTTTATTACACACACACACACACACATATATATATACATATATATATATATATATATATATATATATATATATATATATTCAAAAACAAACCGTACAATCAGTAATAGAATATAATTATCATATAACTAGACTATAGCTTCTTTAAATGTATTAGCTTAGATTAGAAAAAACACGACTTCGTTCGCTGCCACTAGCTATTTCTAAAATTATATTACTTTATGTATAAACCATTTAAGATGTCATAAACAAATCAATACCACCTGCAGTTAATGAATTAGATTTCTTTCTATGAATTCTAATATGATTCTTCAAAGATCTTTCAACTTTGAATTTACGTCCACATATATCACAAAAATAATCCTTAGACTTATCATGCGTTTTAATATGATCCGTTAGGATACATTTGTCGGCAAATTTTTTTCTACATATCGAACATTCAAATGGTCTTTCGCCGGTATGCAGCCGATAATGGATTTTCAAACTTTTCGATTGTCGATATTTTTTTGAACATAAATCGCACGCATATGGAAACACATTAGCATGGCCCATTTTATGTTTATATAGGGCTCCATACTGTCGAAATGCTTTGCCACATGCTTCACAAACGAATGGTCTATTATCTGTATGACTATTCATGTGAACATTGAGCGATTCTTTGCTATAAAATTTAAACTGACATACCTCGCATGTGACATTTTTAATTTTCTTGTGATATTCCTCTACGTGCCGTGTAAGAACTGATTTTTGAGCATAAGTTTTGCCGCAAAGGTCACAACAAAATGGTTTTTCACCGCTGTGTTTCCTATAATGTTCAAGAAAATGGTATTTATTCTTTATAGTAATTGAACAATATGGACACTTATAAAATTTGGTTTTACTAATATTGTCAATAATTGCATATTCTTGGGCCCATGGCGCATGCTTAGGAGGTTTATTAAGGCTTTCTAACTTATCTTCATTAAACAAATTTCTATTTTTCTTCTTATTGACAATTGTGTTACCTTCTTTCTCTTGTATATTCAATATCTGATCAATATTGTCATTCAACTTTTGTAAAAATCCTATGCTATCGTCATTTTCCTTAATTATATCAGTAACAGAGATATCACTGTTATTTTTAAACTTGTAGTGAGCTGTCTTATTTTCCTTCTCAGACTTGATACCAACTTTTAATACTTTAGTTGCTGTGTTCAAGCTTTTCTCGCGTTTAAATATTTTATTAGAATGCATTACTATCTCAGGCAATATAATTTTAGACTTTTCGGATCGGTTGTTGACATCATCCATTTTAGAAAATACGTCTTGATATCCAAGTTCCAAATTACATCTGAAAGTAATAAGTGGGATATAAGTTTTACGTAGACGACAAACAGCGAAGCAGTTTAAACTGATTTCACATCTTGTGATACCTGTAAATTATATGCTATGATAAATTATATTCCCAGAAAATTTAATAATGGGAATTGCTTTTAAAATCTGAAACAGTTTCTCTGGGATAAGCAGTATGAATATATACTAAAGGAGTAGCATTATTTGTTCGATTAGTTTGATTCAGATGCGTTGTTTAGTTGTCAAACTAATTAGGATGTATCTATATTATCTCGTGAGGAATATGTGAGATTCTTCATCATTCGGAAATAAGAGTTACTTTGTTTCCTCGAAAATGCATCGTCTACATCAGATTAACTTTTATATATCTATGTAGCGAAGAGGGAAAACAGGCACGTATATGTTTGCTTGGTAGCTATGCATTGATGTAATAACAAATCTAAATTTACAGTATCAAACTCGTTCGTGAGACCTTTTCAAGAGATGGACGTATATTTTGAGGGTACGTGTTGTGGTGGTATGATCCAGCACATTTTCAAGAGAACAAGTATAAGGTTTATGACTTCCACAAATATTGAACAGCAAAGATCTTCGCTACAAATTTTCTGTGTTAGTTTGGATTCCCTTTCTTTCCTTTTTTCTTCTTAAATATTTTTTAATGGAACATTAAAAACAAGCTTCTCTTGAAAATTACTTCTTACAAGTTTACAAAAAATAAAGTGGACTAATTAGTTCTCCATATTTTGATGAATGTTAATTACTATATATTACGGTTCTGAAGATAGTAAAATAGATTCAAGCCTTGTATCGGATTAACGGATACATAATTTAATAAGCGAAATGAAAATTGAGATGTTTAACACCTAATGCGTGAAAAAGACGAAAATGCACGGCAGCAAATATTGAATGCTTGCGTTCGAACCATTTTCGGGCGAAGAGATAGGCATCGTACACCCTTGTACGCGAATTTTCGCGAAAACAGCTAATCAGTTCACAACATACACACACCCAACAGCGAGAGGTTGCGCAAAAAGTCACTCACACATTTGCAATCATATGGGGAAGCATTATTTCACAATGTCACGGTCTTACAGCGACATCGTGGATTTCATTATTATTTCATTAAGGAAGCGAGCTTACTCACTCATACATATCAAGATGCATTATCTCGCAGCCTGGTATATCAATGTACGAGACGAAGCAAACAATTCCACATACACATACATTTGTAATTGCTTGCGTTCGCAGAAATATTTCATTTCAATACATCACTATTTTTCATTCGCTGGCTTCTATATTGACAGGACCAGCGTTTGTCGCGGGTCTCCTCGCACTATTCTGATTGGAGAGCAACTTATGATATAGAATTTCGACGAGGATTCAATGAAATATTTCCTTAGGAATCCTTAGGATTCCCAACGAGGAAACAATGCTTTTCATTTGTAGTAACTTTACAGGTTCTAGACATTTTAACAGAAATTTCCTTCATGACACGTCCAAATGAGTCGGCAAATATGAAAAGCGCCACCCGCGAGCTAACCACCAAAAATTGCTTCTTTTCAGCTAATTTCATATAAAAAGGACTCACCTAAGCCATCATTAATTAGAAGCATTTTGGGTCTTGTTCTGATCGTTTATGAGTGAGGATGGATCTCGCACAATTCGGTCAGTAATAATTCACAATCAAGTGAGAAAACTTATTCTTGAAGAGCGAGCTAAAACGCACTCTGGAATCTGATTTGTCCGAAGTAGTAGACGCCAGCGACTAATCGCTTCTTTTATTTAAATTCAAAATTGTCAGTAATAAAATTCTATCATCATAAATATCAGGTATAAATATACATATATTATGTATATTATAATTTTGTGGTGAATCCTTCGTTCACTAGTCACTCACTTCTTATTTCATTCACTCATATCAATATTTCATAACCCTTCCCTGATAAACTACTTCAACAATGAGAAAGCAATGAGGTCAACGTCAGTGGGAGAGGTCAACCAACCAACTGGCACACTGAGGCAACGAGAATGGTAGAGATAGATCTCCAGTAACTCATGAAGAGCATCATTCCACTACTACTTCACATCGAGCGAAATCCCACAAACGTAGCAAGAAATTTCAGCGTATTTTCGACCATCTATTTCACACCATTTTCATATCTTCGTCAAGCTGACTGGCGGGATCAAACTACAATATCTCCATTAAACCTTCATCGTTCAACCATTTAATGCTATCAACCTCCTGAAGAAGCAGAAGAAAAGCCGAAATGCAATCAGAAGAGCAAATTAATATCATAAATCAGAAATATTTTTAATTCGCTATTTTTACTTTTTACTTTGCTAATGGAAAATTGTATGGAATCATCCTAACAAATTTTGCATTATAACTAGAAGCTACACATTGTCAGTAAATTAAAATCGTGATTCAAGTTATATATATATATATATATATGAAGTTATAAATGTTAAGATACAAAAAACCAAATAATTTCACTTCGTTATTGCGTATATCATTTTGTGTGTTTGCGTATTTTATTATAATAAGATCAGTTAATTCTAACACAACAACTGTATTATCTCATGCACCAATCATTTTATGGTACAAATAACCAGAGTAAAAATAAAAGCAGCATAGTGGTCATAAACAAAACCTCGTTCTTGCTTAGATAAATTCTGTAACAAACTTCCAATTCATTCTTCTACGTACAAGGCCACAATTTGAAAACTTACAATGTCTATATCGCGTGTAGAATGATACTCAAAACCGTTTCTAAAATAGGCTGAGGGAAACTTAAAAATATTATGTACTTCCCATAGCTCAACTACCCTAAGTAAAATCATTTAAATAGCAACTTGTGATATATAATTCGACAGCTTATTAAATTAATACCAAGTATTCCAAAAAAACTCCATTTATTAAATAAGTTTGCATTCTAAGTACCTACCTCCCAGTTACGAGGCCCAGCAAATGTCTGACATGTTTCGGGGAAACAATTACATCTTTTTCAGAGACTTGAGCGCATTTTTTCTGTTGCTGAATAGAATAATATTTTAATATGACTAACAACTTTGAAATTATTACAAAACTATAGAGTGAAACTGGAGGTACTTAGAATGCAAAGTTATTTAATAAATGTGGAGTAATAAATGTGGAAAGTTTTGACCACTTGGTTTTAATTCAAATAAAATGTGAACTCCAGCACTGAGGCCTACTTCAATACGCATAAAAACTAGTTTTCAATCATTTATACAGGTGGATCAATAAGATATGACAAACAAACCTAAATTAAAAATAGTAATTCGGAATTTTAAATTTATTACGTAAAAGCACAAAATGGTATACATCGTTTGCTAGACGCATAAACAAAGAAAGAAATTAATTTAAAAAAAATCTTTTAAACATAACATTTGGGATCAAATATTTTAATAATACTACTAAACATATATTTAAATAACTAATTTTGAGTGGCAATTTTTTTGTCGTTAAAATTTAATTTTGAGCGACCTCATTATTCACACTTGTAGACGTAATAGAATCTTTACTTCTATGATGATTTCTTATATGTGTTCTTAATGATGATTTCAATTTATACTTATTCCCACATAATACGCAAGCGTGCATTTTAGAACTGTGTATTTGCATATGTTCTCGAAGACCTCCTTTATATGTAAAATCAGCTTGACACAATTCACACACATACGGTCTATCACCGACATGCTGCCTATAATGCACTTTCAAACAATATGAGTTCTTATACTTCTTCGGGCAAAGATCGCAAACAAAAGGATAACGATCCTCATGACTCCTCTTATGACTGTACAATGCAGCTGATTGCCTATAGGCTTTACCGCATGTTTCACATACATATGGTCGATTATCCGTATGCGTATTTAAATGTTTCTGGAGGCCTTGATATGAATAAAATTTTAAATCGCAATGGTCGCAATTATAATGTTTGATTTTCAAATGAACTTCATCAAGATGACGTTTCAAAGAACTTTGTAACCTAAAAGTTTTACCACATATGTCGCAACAATATGAGAATTCACCAGTATGAATACTTTGATGTTCCATAAAACGATTTCGATTCTTTAAAACAACATTACATGTTAAACATTTAAAACCGATTTTAGCATATGTTTCGTCACTTTTGATTAAACTTTCCTGAATCAAAGCATCGTTTTTAATACGTTTAGCAAGTTTTCGTTGTTTTTGTAGCACATCAGGATCGCGACTTTCAGAGTTATGTATCTCCTTGAAATGTTCAAGCAACAACATTCGTGTTTGAAACTTTAAAGTACATAAGGTGCATGGATATTTTCGCAATTTCATATGAATTTGACGAATATGTCGTCTCATATGCTGTTTCTGTTTAAAAGTTTTATTACACAAAGCACATTTATACTGATTTGGAGTATTAGCATTTTTTGCGTTATAACAAGAAACAGGATCCTCATCCTTAGCATCATTATTATCCAAAACAGTTGCTTGTTCCTGAGATGTGCCATCCTTTGGCTCAAGTTCCAACTCAGTTTTATGTTCAACATTTTTCTCCGCCTCCAAATGTTCCTGAATCATATGTCTTTTTAAGTCTGTAACTAATGACATGGATTCCGAACATATTTTGCATGTAAATAATTTTTCATTAGTATGACCTGATCGATGGATTAGTAAGTTTCTTGCAGTATTAATAATATTTTGACAAAAGTCGCAACGATAAAATTTTTTCCCATTAACATTAACATATGTGCAACGTGCTATTTCATCTTTATGTTTTTGCAAAACAAGTTTAAACTGATAGGCAATAATTCCATCTAAATTTTCAAAACATAGAATTTTGTTTTCATTGCACTTTTTAATGTCTTCCTTCCTCATAGTATTCATAAATTCATCGATGTCTGATATAGGTTTTGACACTTTCTTAGTAATAGCTTTTTTTATTATTGTTTTTCGTTTACGCTTTTTGGTCGTTGTTTTTGTGCTAGAGTTAGTAACGGTTTCAACGGAAACAAAGTCATCAACAAAGTCAACACCTAGCGGGTCATATAAATTTTCATCTGGTTCAATCTTAATTAGATCATCCAACATTTCAATCTTCACTTTGAATCTGAAAGAAATAATTCTAGTGTAAATGATGGTGGAAGAGGATTGATAATCTTACAGCAATTCAGTAATTTAAACTTCCTCCCATAAACTGTAAAGGTACTATATGCACTAGATAATTAAATTCACATGTATCTATCTAACCAGATTGTTCTTTTAATACATGGAAAACCGAACATATATCAATTGTTTTTAATCAAAGTATTATATAATCAAAAAAATTATTATAAAGTGTTGACTAAATGACTAAAAGACTAAATGAAATCCTCATTAGTCTTTGGATTTGTCTCCACATTAGTCTTTGGTGCAGCTTTATTAAGCACAAGGTAATTCAAACTTACAAATCATATACCTAACAATGTTATCGGATAACATATCCCATGTAAATTAATTAATTAAATTAAATTAATTAATTCATTTCGTACGTAATCCTCTTGTATATTACAAATTGACTAATCAAATTTAATTCAATAATATATAATTTAATGACGAGAGAAAAAATTATATGTTTAACCCTAATGCAGTGGAAAGCAATGACAACGCGAACGCAATATGATATTCGCGCAATAAGAAATATGCATGTTACAGCCTGGCACCAGAAGAGTCGGAAAAGCATACACACATACACCCCAGAGTTTATCACGTAGGCTGACACGAAATCGCTGATTTTACATAAAGTTGCATTTATTATATTACTTCGTAACATATGCTTCCGTATCTACAAGCTATATTTTTTATTGGAACTTACGTTATCGTAGATTTTCGGCAGCTTAGCTGCGCAATTTTGATTCTTACAGTTCCTAATGAATCAAAAATGCTATTCCATTGGTCGTAGTTCAGACATTCCTAAAAGATTTTTAGTAGAAATTTCCTTCAAACCATACCAAGCTTTCCGGTGAGCTACGAAAACGCTAAAAGTGTCTTCTAGATGAGTTAATTGCATATAAAAGAACCCACTCAATCCAGCATTCTCCAGATGCTCTAATTGTTTTCGAGTGAGCATTTCGCAAGTTTCAACTAACAATTCTCTTTGTATGATCAGGTTTATTTTCTTGAAGCGTGAGCGAATTCGGGATCTTGAATCTGATTTGCTCAAGTAAGCGCCAATAGCAAGTCGTTTATTTTATTTATTTAAATTAAAAATAACTACAATCAGTAGTAAAATTCTATAAACATCAGGTCAGGTCAGGTATATACATATTATTTTCTATTATTATGTACTGCTGAATCTTTCGCTTTCCGATCATCATCTTATTATTCATTTCTTCTTATTCATTCATAGATGTTTTATAAACCCTTCATCCAATCCACTACCTCAAAGAGAAAACGAGGGCGCTTACGTCAGAGAAAGTTAAACACCCGATGGTCTGGTGAGCGACCATCGGAGATTGCGGAGACAAGACACCAGAGAAGGCCCATCAAGCTGCGCTGCACTACATCAAACTGAGAAGAATATTCATCACCGCCTGGTCCACCCACAGCTCCAGATGACAATTACTATCTACTCCAGACAAGGGATGGATCTATACGGTAACACGTGAAGGTTACTACAGACGATTATTCCGCTACTTCAGCGCCAGCCTCTTATCTCTCTTTTCGGCTAATTTCTAAAAGAGCAGTCTGGCGTGCGAAGCTGCCTTGGTCTTATGAATTTGTCCGCCGCCTGCTGCCGTTTTCGACTTCATTTTTCTCCACTACGGCTTTTGAGGCACTCTTTCTTTGTGTCCGCTTTGCGTAAAATTGAGGTCTCTAGGTCTTATATTTGTTCTCCAAGTTTTATTTTTTCAACTTTCATAGGGGCCGAGATATTTAATGTAGTACAATAGCCGGTCTCAAGTAAATAGATCGCAATCTTTAGACAACAAAAAACACCCTGTATATACCTCAGTGTGTAATTTTAGAAAAAAATGTTTCAAATAAAATTGAACGAGCTTTCGTTCTATTTAGAATAAAGTTTATTCAAGTGTACTATCTTTGTACTATCTTTTATAGTTCCTGAAATATATCAAAAATTTTAAATGTGGCAACATCGCGTTCTATACCACTTGACATTACTTTCATTCGACGCATAATACAATATACTATATGCGAGCGAAATTTCAGTCTTCTAATTTTAAAACGGAATTTTTCAATAACATAAAAATTTCGAGAATTATAAGCCTCCAAAAATTATTATGTGTACCCGCCACTGATAACAAGATTTATTTAATTATATGTCAATTATAATCAATGTTAATATAATCAATTATATGTCTCAAACAACGTAAAATAATTTTTCCTGTAACTTTGCATATATGAGCTATTATGTATGTCCTTCATGTGTATAATATGATTGTTGAATGTCGGTTGCCATGGCGACAAGTTCCAAAATTTACAGTTATTAAGGGTCATATCTTTGAGATAATAAGAGCTAGCATGATACCATAATATGTGGTATCATTCTAAAGCAAATCACAAGGGCTATCAAAAAATACGAAAATATACAGGATCTTTCTAAAAAAATTTGAAAAAATGTTTTATTGCTCAAAATCGTTCAAGTATATTCAGTTGATTATACTGGCAAAATTGAGGCTCCTAGGACCTACATAAGTTCCCCAAGTTTCATTTTTACAGCTTTCATAGGAACCCAAATATTTAGGGTAGTACACTTTTTTTTCAAGTGTCAAATTACC
>WYDF02000018.1:8238-80133 GCA_009867245.2 Adranes taylori
GCAGTCGTGACATTTCTGCATGCAATATGAAGGGTTTTAATTTAGAAAAAAGAACTGGAACTGTAAATCCCAAGTTGCCGTTTGGTGTAAAACCAATGGCCGGGTCATTATCTTGTGGATAGTTTTTAGACGAGTAAAAACCGCATGCAGTATCGCAAATGTAAGTGCTATAGAAAAACGGGAGGTAGACTGTAGCGAGGAGCGGCTAAAGTTTGGAGTCTTAGCGGCGAATGAAGCAAATACCGAACCTTTGAGTGTTTATCCTATTAGCAACTAACTGTAAGTCCATCCTGCGTAAGTACTGAATTCTAAGGAGTATTCTAATCTAATTCTCAGACGCATCCTGAGGAGTGAATTTAAAAGGACATATTAAAAACACAAACCTTGAAATAAAACCATACAATAGACATCTAGAACTATACAATAGCACAGTTTAATATTGGAAAACAACTAAAATATCTGAATAATTCAATTATTGACGAAATTTCTTGCACTGCTTTGATGTGACTTAGAACATTTGATAAGTATCACTTAGAAGCGACTGGGAGAATAAACTAATTTAAATTTGGGTTTGTTGACACTTCATTTGATTAGAGCTAAAAGAATTCTTGAAAGAAAGTTATGAAATTTGTGGAACGGAATAAAATTTTGAAATTTCTGAAGAACAAGAATTAACTTTAATGCCTCAATCTAAGTAAACCCTTATGGAAATTTAGTTGTTGCTAATTCTCCTGTTTCTTGTACTCAAGATAATCATGTTAAGGAGAAATTATACTTTAGTTACATAATAAAGTGCAAGGATTTAGATACTTTATTACAGACAACTTTAGAAGCTTTGTGCGGCTTAACTCAAAATTGTTTTAGAGATTCTAGAGAATCAGATTCAAATCAAACAGATATTCCAACAGAAACTGAACAACGACCTTCTTAGAATGTGAGGGCTCCTATAAATCGTATTAAAATGGCCCAAGTAGATGTGACACTGGCCGAAGCAGCAGCAAGTATCAAGAGACCATCTAAACCAAAATTTGTAGCACCTATGTATTTGGACCCTACAACAACTGCCATTATTGAATTTTTGCGAACATTTGAGGACAGTGCTCGTGACAATGCTTGAGCCTTATTTTAAAAATAACATATATCGAAGCTTATCTTCGTGGCAATGCTAAGTTTTGGTTTAAAATTTATTGTGCTGATGACGCTCAATAAATTTTAAAATATAAGAACAAATTAAAGAGATAAAATATCAGAATTTGGGGATTCATACTCAGATGGGGATTGAAAATATAAAATGCGACATAGAAAACTAAAAGAAGATGTTAAACAATGTTTTTATTCCATTTTAGAACTCTGCCATAATGTTAATCCAAATATGTGAGTTCAGAGATTGGCGAGGTTTTCGAATTCCTGTTATTATTAATGAATTTTATTTCTAAGTGGATGAATTTACCATGACAATTTAACCGTGTCTAAAGTAAATAACTAGTTAAAAGGCCATTTAAACAGTTTGAGATTATTTCGACACAATAGTTAATATTAGCGATTTAGCAGATACGAGTCAATGTATGCTGTACGTGAAACAAGATTTAATACTGCAGTAAAAGTACTTAATCATAAAACAGAAATTTCAAACGTTAAGTCATTTGGAATTTATTGACTATATAAATAATATACTGTACCTGTATAAAGTGTAAACTGTACCTGTATAGAATAAAATTTCATTCGTCTTGAGCAAATCTTGAGCTACTTACATTTCTCAAACAAGATATGTGAATATCTAATTTTAGATGTCTAAAAAATCCTGCTGAGGTCGTAGCAACACTAGTGGAGAAAAGCGGAAATTATAATTGGCATAAGCACGACTGAAATATATGGAAATACTGTTCAAGTGTAAAAGTGCTCTTAACAAAAATTAATTTAATTTGTAGAAAATAAATTTATTGTCCTTAATAATAATTGTATAATTATTTTTTGCATTTAAAGTGAGAATCAATTAAAACTATTACGTTATTGCGTGTTTGATCCAGATATATGGCTTTCTCAAAGCTGTATATTGCCACGTACCAAAAATGTAAAGAATTGTATTAAATATGATCTGAATGCAGGCTATGTTAGTCTATAAATTATATTCTAACTACATTAAAATTCTATTCGAACGCAGTTGTTCAAGAAGATGGAACTGTGTTCCATTCTAGGATATACAAGTTGCTCACTGTCGTACTAGTTTTTGCTTTCACATTTTCTTCTAGCGGCTCATGTTATGCTAGCATTATTGGCGAGGTTATAAGAGGATTTTTCCGGAGCTTGTGGGCTATCAAAATTAGGTGTTCAAATTGGCAGAAGCACGCGATTTGAACAGTTCTAATTAAAACAATATAAATCGAATCCACGCAACAACATAGCATCACAGATTGGTACATCCATGTAAGATCTTTCTACTTATTCAATTAACTAAAATAATGCAAGAGCGCTAATCGATAGAATTAAATTGTTTTGAATAATCTTAATTAACTTTAATTAATAACTATCAAAAGACAAATATGTTGAATATTTATTTTAGATATTATTTATATTTTATTAAATTAAATTAGTTTTCTTTAATTAAATCCTCGATAAGATTTAATAAATTTCGGTAGGTTCTGGGACTCCTAGTTCATCTAAGTAAATACCCCACGTAACTGCCCCTTATAAACGGGGTATGGCAATTTGGTGGAGATGCCGGGTATCAATCCGGGTACCTCTCGCAATCAAAGAGAAACATTATCCGGACTTGACAATATTTCAAAGTTACAAAATACGATTAAAATTGTAAGTAAATCAAATCAAAAATATCAAATTAACTTATAATGCAATTTTTAAACTGATAATCCATTCATCAATATCTTTGTTAAGACATTAAGAAAATTAAAAGAAAATTTTCCATATAATGGAGACTTTCTTAATTAAACGTTAACACGCATTAAGAAAATTAACTTTGGTAATACATTATTTTTGCTTAACAGAATTAATTCTAAATGGCTTCTTAGTTAAAAAATTGTGTTATAATTATTATATGCTTATTACTTTATTTGTATTTTGCAACCTTGAAAAATACAGCTTTGAGAAAGGTGGAAATGAGAGTCCAAACTTGGCTCTAAGCTATTAACGTCTTTGTTTTAATCGGTCCTCATTCCAAATACAACAAATAATAATTAATTAGTTAAAAATTACTTTGTAGACCTATGTAATTTCTACTTAAATGTGATTTAAGTTGCATAACTCTGCGTAATTTTTCTCTAGACACATGCGTGCGCCATTGACATTGAAGAATTACGAAAAATTAATTACGTGTTTTCTCTAAAAGATATTTAGAATTCTAGTTAATAATTTGATTCAATAAGATTAAAAAACAGCGGTAAACAACAGCTCACTACAAGATTACACACGTCTAAAATGATGAAAATTATTATATAAATCATTAAAAACAATTAAAAACGTACTGGTTTGCCTGGCTGCCTATTTCCTTTGAAATTTATATAAGTGATTTTTTTTTAATTAATGATTTTATTTTAAGTAATAAAAATTATATATTAAAAAAATTAGTAGAAAAAAATCATCCAATTCTAGACAACCAAGGCATTCTCTAGATTAACAAAAAACGAATTTACAACACTGTCACGACAAATAAAATCGCCACAACATGGATGGTACAACAGCTGACATTGTCAAGTGACCTTACTTGACCCTTTCTTTATTGGTCCTCAGTGTTTTCGTCTCGTTTTTGCTTCCCTCTCTCTCTCTTCGTGGACTTAGTATCGTATGTCTTCGCCGTGACAGCAGACTAACTGTTGATTTGATGCTGACAGAGTAACAACGATCATCGTTGCCAGCTCTATAACTACATAAACAAAACTTGACAACGTGGCAATGTTGTATAGGCTTTAAGACTACAAATATTTTATGCCTAACTTTACATTCAATTGTTAACTTAACTTAATAATTGTGTTAATAAAAATTTGATATTAATAGAATAAATTAATATTTAATGTGCTACATTAAATAAAAAATTCTAACCATTTAATAATGTAAAAATCTAAATTTTGAGATCAAATAGTTTCGAAAATTGTTTTGAAAAAATTCATATTGAAACTTTTTAGTATAAAAAAACTCAATAGGTGTAAAGTCTATAATATTTATAATAACTCATAAGTAATGATAATTAATTATATTATAATTGATATTTAATTATGAGTATTATACTCATAATTAGTAATTATTAATTTTAAAATTGTAACGTACATTTTAATTAAAAAAATTATTATTACCTCCACGATTTTCACTATCGGCTGGTTTCACTTGTATAGGCCGGTTCATCTGAAATAGCAAGAGAATATTTTATTAGATGACAGACAAATATTATAAAAAATTTTAATAATAAATTAATATGAATTAATAGTATTTGATATATAAAAAATTTAAATTAGATGAATAGTCTATAAATAGTAAAGAAAACAAAAACCAAAACCAAAACACGGTGTGTTTTGTGATACTGTTATATGTACAATGTTATATCTACTCTATTATCTTAAGGTACAAACATGTGATACAATTATATCTAACCACATATTAGGAGAAGAAATGGCTGTAGGACTAGAAATATAACAGTATCATTTTTTTATCCCATTATTTCCTTTATTCACTTTCTCATCAATTCCGTATTCTTTGCACTTATTTCTTAAATCACTTTTTCCATTATCTTGCACCAGTTCCCATTTCCATTTATTTTATTCCCTAAACTAATCCCTGACATGATTTTATCCAATGCTCTCAACTGTCCTCTTCTCCTCCACATATTCTACATATCCTATCACACTTCTTGATGCAATACCTGTTACTTCCGTCCATACTTTCACACCTAAGCCTTGATCCTCTTTACATTCATACTTTTGTCAGGCAATAAACAGCTTGGCATTCCCCTATATTTTCCCAACCAATTATACTTCGTATTATACTTACTCCCCATAATTCTTTCATTCCTTCCTTGCAATTCCACATCCATCATCTTTTCTTGCAATTCCACTTCAATCACTATATTTCTGCAATCATCCCTAATCTTTCTACCATGCATACATCACCATTCTATTCTCACAATTGCCTTTTCTCTCTCCCCACCCCTCTCTCTCTCTCTCTCTCTCTCAGCCATATATTTCTTCCTCTTCTCTCACATCCTTCCTTCATCGCTATACACCCTTTTTACCATTCAGGCATTCTCGTTGAACACCACTCTGTTCTAATAGTTTACCAATTTTTTAAATCATCTCACCCAAATTTTATTTTCATCCATCTCCTGCAACACAATATCACTCGTCATAGAATTCCAATATTCTCTTCGTATGCTATTTATATTCTCTCTAATCCATCCCTCTCTTTATCCATCCCATTCCTTTCTCAACCAAACTCGCCCAAACATATACAGATATACCATCAGGGATAGCTGCACTGCCCTCATCTCTCTTACTTATTTCCTGCAATACCTCTAACATTATCAATTATAAACTTGTATAGCCCTCCCACTATAAAAGTTTATCTTCAAAAATTAAGGTATCCTCAATAAATTGTCATATATGTTTCAAATACTCATATATGTTTCACTGTTAATAAAAATTTTATTTTGTTAATGACTCAGAAATCAATTAATCCCAGATCCCGTACTTTTGTTCTTCCTAAATTTTATAACCTATTACGAAAGGAAAATACTTGTAAAGAAGCTGAGTATAATTAGGCTTCTACGAGTATAGTAGAGTTTCCCGACCATTTTTAGGTCATGCCTCCTCTGGTTATAATTATATATTTTCATGTCTTCTCCCCAATATATTATTTGCATCCTTATTATAAAGAAAAACCTTGCATCGGTGAGTCGGTGCAAGCTGAGACCTGTCTGGACATGTCGGGAACAACAATCGAATGGGTGAATTATTGACAGAATAAATGAGTGAAGTAAAGAAAAGAATTAGTAATTGGAATTTACGTCGTTCAATGGATTTTTATTTCGAAATTTCTAACGCATTGAATGCCCCCACTCCTCCCCCCGTATATAAATGGTAAATATATTTTATTTGTGGTATGCGTATTTATACTGAAATATAAATTGCAATGTTTACAGACTTCAAATTTATGTCCAGTTTCATATGAATGAGAAGCTAACGTTATTTTCATTATTATCTTGATTCTGTACACTACAACTTTATTGGTGATTCTAAATTCTATTTTTGAATAATTCTTTGGCTTATCCAATATAAGAATTAGTACAATGTGAACACCTGATCTTGTAAACTGGAATGTAAATTAATAGGTAATGGGTCTTCAAATTGTAAAAATTTCTGATTGTTTTAGTGTCCTCAGTAGTATAATAATTTTTTTTTTAATAATATTTGAATTAACTTATTTGGTAATTTAGTAATATATGTAATAGGAAAATAATTCTTATTATTACTAGTATTAGTGTTGATATTTGAAATAGAAATATAATTAATTACAGTGTTAGTTTGACTATTTTAATTGTTCAAATTGGATAATTATTAATTGTATTAATATTTTAGTTTGGTAAGTTATATAACAATTTATTAATTAAAGATTTAGGATAATTATGTTCAATTAAAGTTATTTTTATACAATTTATGTTAATATTATTATATTTTTATTACTACTTTTATAAATTTTCTTTATATTCAATTTTATAATATTAATTTTTTGATGACAAAGATATTCAGAATAAAACTTTATTATTCTATTTAAAAAGTTAAATTAAATTTCTTGATATTATAATACATAATATTAATCACAATTAAATTTTGGATCTTTATAATAACCAATACATTCAAACAGACTTTTATTCTGTTATTTTTTTAGTATGCTCATAATGTAGAGTATAATGAGATCAAATCTGAAACAACTAATATTTTCTAACAAAATATATTTTATAATGGTAATACTAATAATAAAAATTGAGGTTCAAAAGCAATAAAGTTATTGACTTTGTTATCAAGCAGTGCACCACAATCTGAATATAATTAGTGAAATTCGCTTCATTAACATAAGTTTAATTTCGGGAATATCTGCTTTGAGAAGAAGAGAACTTGTGAATACGGCAACCATTGCTTTCAACCCAATATTAGTTAAGCGGTTTTCAAAACTTACTTAACAATTGAATAAATTTTTTTATATACGTTCCATATATACAATCTAAATTAAACATTTCACAGTAATTTAATGTTTAGGAAATTATGTATTTTAGACTCTACTGGTGTTAAAGTAATTCGCAAAAATTAATAAATGCCACTGACAATTGAAAATAAACTACAAAAACACTAAAAGTTTGTGCTGTTGCATTATATAACTAGTTAAGTGTGAAATAGCATTTGTATTAGATTATTAAAATAAGCTGAAAATTAAGCAAATCTGACAAATATTTTTATACATTGAATTTTAACATTCAACATTACACGCGTTTTTGAGGTTTTAAGGGCATTATTGAAAACAAAAGATTATTAGCCGTTGTTTCGAAAAAATAACTTGTTCAATTCTTTCCAAAATGAACTTATTATTAAAATTGATTAATATACGGAGTACATTTTTTGTACTAATTACGGGATTGATTAGTTATCAATCAATATTAATCTTCAACGTTTTTTACTAAATAAATAATTAGTTACAATAATTAAGGTTTTAATTATTGCAACTAATTTATTTAAGGTTATTGTTTTCATATCACAGCTTCCTTTTTATTAACAAGGAAATAAAAGGATATAATTATGTGATTGATTCCAGGTGACGTATGTTATCAAAGCAGCAAACAATACTTTCTTGCTATTGTTACGTTTTCATCCGTAGCCTGGAAAGACTACAGCTTTTCAAAATAAAGCACAACAAGGAATAAATTCAATAAATCGGCAGTAGAACAGTTTTAATCACTGGGTCTCTTGAATAGAGCTCTTGAAGTTTTCAAAGTAACCACTCTTGCTATGTTATCATTTTCAAAATCATGAATACGTCCTAAAATCTAATAAAAAGGAGGAATATTATCTTTCTTAATAATTTCCCAATCATCAATCTTCAGACGTTGAATCTAATCCCTTTTCCACCCAGATCGACCTTGCAATTCAGATATATATTCTTTATGCCATCGTATACAAAAATGTTGGTTTCATTGTTGTATTCTTTGAGAATTGTCTAATCTGTTTTGTGGTATTGAAGAAAGATCAACATCTACGATAGACGTAGCCTTTTTTCCAATTAAAAAAAGAGACATGAAGATCAACACTTGAGATTGTTCGGATCTGACGACAATGGAGTAAAGGGTCTCCAATTTATCACACATTCAATTTGCACTAATAATGTGAATGGACTGTCTAATTTAATAATGCGTTCCCCATTATTCTCTTAAGATGATATTTTATATCTTTTATATTCCCAGAAGCCACCCATATGAGGTCCATGTGGTGGTATATACTTCCAAACAATGTCCTCATCAAAAAAGCATTTGTGAAATAAACATTCATACATTTTCCTAATTTATTCAATTTATTGTTCGCACCAATAACATTGGTACCATTATCATAAAATGTAGTACTAGGACGACCTCTTCGTGAAAAAAAACGGCGTAATGCAACTATAAATCCGTCTTTTGAAACCTGTGACAAATTGATGATGTATAGCACCGAATACATTTAAAAACAAATATATCACTAATTACTTTATATCTGCGAACCGTCCTATCTCTATATTCTATGGGAGTCGTACAGTCCACTCCAGTATTGATAAATGGAGGAACAGGTTTTAATCTCTCAACTGGTAATTTCCCATGATAGGAGGATCACTACGGATATTAAAACGAAAACATTTCAAATAACTATGTAGAATTTGTCGAATACAATCTCTACCACGAATAGGCCAAAATTTTTCTCTCATCGAAACAAGAATTTTTAAAGATTCTGCGTGCAATAAATTTTTGTGCTCATTTTCTATTATGAGCCGTGTCAATGTACAATTAGATGGGATAAATCTGAAACAATATACAGTTACCCATTGTAACTTGTTTAATAAAGAAAACCTATTTATATCAATACAAATTTCAGATTCCCTGGCCAATAAACTATGAGTTTTTAAAGATTTCTTTTCTGGAATATATTTGGTTAGAATGAAAATTAAGTCATTCAGATTCATCTTTAACTTACGAATGTGGTTCGTGACATCGCCGATTATTATTAATGAGTTGACTAGCAGTTGACTAAAAAGTACGTCTGCAGGATTATGCTTGGGGCTACCTGACGCCATTTTTATTTTTGAGTAATTTTTTGGATTTCAGAAATTCAGTTTGCACATATACATTAAAATATTTGGCAGAGTAAAAGTCCAAGAAAGAACGACAGTAGAATCACTCCAGTGAAATACCTGAATCAAAGTCTCAATTTTCATAGAATTTAAATTACTACCTCCTGCTAAAACATCAACAATCACGATCATTTGAACGCAAGTTACGCAATGGCAAACACCGTTGTTTCAATATCTTTGAAACCTCAGAAGCTAATTGAAAAGCTTCTTCTAATGTATTAGAACCAGAAAATCGCCATGTAAAAATCATAACATAAAGCATCAGAAGCCGTAGGAAATTGAAATTTACAATATTTCTTATATTCGTGAGTAAATAAAATAAATAGATTTAATCATCCTGAGTTGGCAACCTTATAACAAAAGGCTGCATAAAACAAAATATTATGTCTGACTGTCTCTCTATATGTAAAACTTAAAACGCGTAATCTTGCAAAGATCAATAAGTGAACACATTTTAAATGTTTTGCCGTACCATATTTTAAATGAAAGATTATATTACTTAAAAAGCATTTATAAATAAATAATAATAATATTATAATGCGCTCGAATATAATTAATAGGTGTAGTTTACTTGAATTTAGAGTAATTAAATAATTATTTCTTAATTAAGAACGTAAATATTAAAACATATTGCCTGCTAAATAAATACGTCGCGCGTATAAAAGAAAGGAATATGTGATCAATTGTTTACGGCTCTGGAAGGACGTATATAGTTTATAATAATATATTGCTTAGTTTCCGTATGTATGTGCGAGCACGATAGTAATATAGATGACCGGAGGAATATGAAAGCGATCAAATGTATTCCCCGTGTAGCCATATGAATCATGAATGTTATAATAAAGTAGGAGACGCTAGTACATGAGTTGTTGTAGGGTCCACTGTGCCACACAAGTTGTGTGTGTTGTGTGAGTTTGGTCTTCTATATAAGAGCGAATTTCTAAGCTTTTAAAGTCAAACGCTAACCTATGTTTACAGCGGTTAGTTGTTGATACTTCGGTGATAGCGGCACCTATGTACACAGTGGTGTTGCTGAAATCCGTAGTGATGTTCCTTTCCATTTTTTTAAATATATTTAATAATAATTCAGACTTTGAGTGGCCAGAAAGCAACACTGCATATTATATAATATAAACTATAAACATGTATTTATCCAGAAATCACTATACAGCTTCTTGAACTGTTGCAATAATCCGAAATGTTTCTGATAAATATAAAATCTTAAACATTTATGTAAACGAACAATATAAATAGTTGCTGTGTGTTGTTTGTAAATAAAATGATATTCATGATATTTATTAACACCACGAATTTATTTTTACATTATTTATTTAACATTATGAAGCTTATTATATTATTAAAGTTAGTTGTTTCTTAAATATTTAAAATGCATACTTAGTTCCAACTAGTCATTTTTATTTAAGATGTAAGAGAAACAGATAAAATGACGATAGCAAAAGTTGCATAAAATACTCCACATTGCAAGAGGTAATTTATGATTAATTAAATGACTCCTCTACGAATGCTACGTGTCATTTTTTTTAATGTCAATCAATTACGCTTAATTTAGTGCCTTTCAATTGATTACGCATGTGTTCCTAAAACATGTTCCCTATAAATAATTTACTACAAATTTTAGGAAAACGTAAATTGTACGTCTAATGTAGGGTTTGTATATCTCTCTTTGCTTCATTCGAGGATATCACCGCTTGCCCTAAAAGCAATATTATGTTCAATCGCATTCACTAACTTAACGCACAAGACCTGCTGTCTCAAGCAATAGAAGAGAGAGGTGAACCCCTTGATTTCATTTTAATTATGACGTCACAGCGAAATAGAACCAATAATATTGGGATGATTACATAAAGGTTAACTTAGATTATGGAGGAAAAGTTTGGATTATAAGTTTGTGTTAGTAATACATATCTAAGTGCAATTTCGATAGCACAAAATGATTGGCTATTTTCTTCAATCACGTTGTTAGATAAGTATAACTTTAGTAAGCATACAACAATTTAATTTTTACTTTAAACTTTAATGTTCTCTTTCTAATAGTCTTTCGAAGGTGATGCGTTTAAAGAGAACATATCAACATCTCAATAACAAAAGATCATAGATTACAGCAAATACACGAGAAGAATCAAAGACCGAAGAATTTTTACGTTCATATTATTGTAAATTATTCATATTAGTATAATAATGAATTTGGTACGTTAATCAATTCAAAACCGCATATTGACTTTATTAAATACCTAATTAGCTCAAAAACCAGATCAGGGCAGATGGATTAATTTCTGGCCTTTATCAGTAGCCTCTGCTTTCAGTAGCATTATTGTCATCAGTTAATGAAAGTCTGCGACACTGCGTACTCCACCACTCGGCTTGTTTAAATTAATTCTCTATATGTTGTACAAAATGCATTAGTACAGAGATCTATGAACGTAGACAGTAGTTGACGTAATAACATTTTAAATGAGATGAAGTGTTATGAGGCGCTAACACTTCGCCACAAATAAGATGACAACCCAAGTTTAACAATCAAAGTCTTTTTGCATTAACAAACTTTAATTCGGCAATTAGAGTTAGAATTAGATGTTATTTCATTAACTGCCTTGTTAATCTACGTTCAGAGATCTGTTCCTGCGTTCATAGATCTCACGTAATATTGCAGTGTGTATATTATATAGAGATTGATCAAATTAGTTTAAACAAGGCAGGTGGTGAAGTACGCAGAGTCGTTGGCCTTCATTAATTGATGAATATGCCGCTACTGAAAGCAGAGAGTACTGATGAACGATAACGGCCTATGCTAGAAATAAATTCATCTGCCCTATGCAGTTTTCAAACGAAAAACTTATCTAATTAAGTTATTTACTGTCGTAAAATAATCCTATCATGCATACATTTAGTATATTAATATTTTTAACACAATTTTCGTTACAATTTTTCACTGCTTCAAAAAAGAACAATCAAAACAATGTAAATAGTATACACAAACTTTCCCGGGGGCGGGGGGTGGGGGGCAGACTTCCATCCGGACAGAGTTACCACCAGGATGTGTGCTGATGACAACGCCTGGGAGGCACTAACCTGGCTGCAGCCATTCTCATCCAGAAAGACCTCAAGTGAGTGCGATCAGAAGCGTGAAGCCAGGTCTGACAAGCGGGCAAACAGGTTTAGACGTTGAATAGACAAAGGGTGAGGTTTTTCTCAGATTAGAAAGCAAAGTCTATGAAACCCCCGACACCAGGTCATCAGGCCTACGACATCAGGTTATCTTACTGAATCCATGTGAAAGTTGGTACCCTTAAGGCTGGGCCCCGAAAGGTTTTGATAGGTTCCATCTTTGCAAACAGATGTGAACCCCACATAACCACAGACTGACATCTGGATAGTCGATATTTGCGACTTTACTCGCAGTAAAAAAAAAACAAACTTAAATTTTCAAATCAATTTGTAATAGTACCTTATATTTTATATTGTTTTTATATTTAATTTAGTTAAATTTTATAATTAATATAAAGTAGTGACTTCCTTCAATGTATATAACATTTGAACTTATGACTAGCAATTTCTTAGCACCATCTTAAAATGTCTGAAACTTAAGCTAATTTGAAACGTTAATCTCCGAGAATTAGTGAGAAAAAAGACGGCGAATAATAATGGTAATAATGATAATAATAAAAAGTAAAAAAACACACTGGATCTAATTAAACTTGCGTCGGAATTTGTGGCATATTTAAAATTCCGTCATGAAGTTAGCGAGATAGAACTTTTAATTAATCAATATACTTATTATTTAGTGAAGCGTTCTCATGCGCAATTATCTGATTCTCCTTTTACTTATATTTAATTATTTATTATTTCATTGTTAATATCTTGTTTCATATTTGTTGATAAAACAAATAATGAACACTGCAAACCCAATGCATAAACCCTAATTCACGCAAACCCCCAATCCCAAATCCCACTCACTCCAATGCATGCAACCCAATGCAGCACACTGCAAACCCAATGCAGTTATTACTCGTGTTTTTGAAAGCTCTAGAGCTCAAAGAATGGTTAATTAAATAAATGTCAACTTAACACCTCGAAGGTTTTACATGTATTGAAAATTCGATCTGCCACAGAAAATCGGTAAATCGATACTTAAAACTTCTGCACAAATGTGTACATTTAGGAAATTATGGCTGAATAAAATACTAAAATAGCCTTCGCATTAATACGTTTGCCTCTAATGTAATAGACTTAGCTGCCGTATGCATTTATTAGAATATAATTAATAGTCTAAGGTGACATGCTTGCATTAGAATTTATTTAATTCAACCCTTTATTTTTTTTTGTTACGTGACATTACGTGGCAAGATATTTTAGTAACAATCATTAATTCAAACAAAAAATGATTTATTTTAGTCGTTTATTTCAAAACAAAAAAGAAATGCAATTACATAGAACTGGTAGATTTCTAAATGCGATATAATTAGATATAGATAAATAATAAATTTCTTTAGTAGAACAATTTATAACAAATATTAATGTGAAATCTGCGCCTGCTTTTTGGAACATAAATGTTGAATTCGGGGTCTGATTATCGATGAACATATACGGATTTCATGTTCTACAGAAATGATACAATTTCTTTTCTTTCAGTTAATACTTGATAAACAAGAAAAAGCTAGTTCCCACATTTACGATGTTGAAAACAGCAGCAATAATGTCACATACTAACTGTACGCGATGTATTAATTTTTTGTATTATCAGTTTATTATGTTTGAATATAATTCTTTTATTATTTTATTAGAAAGTTTAGTTAGTTTAACGTTGAAAATGAGTTCGATTTATGTTCGTAATTATAAACTTAATGATGATTATGAGAGGAGCATACATTATGTTTGTAGATAGAATTATTTGTAGTAATTATGTTAACTATTTTGGTTTAATTAAGCTTTCTATACTATTTGTTCTTTTTTAATTTGAGGGTGAATTTTCCCCGGACCGGTGGCGAGGGCAACGAGGAAATTTGTGCTGGTTCTAATTTAGTTCTATGATTGGCAATTTGGTACGCTTGGCACGTAAGCAGTTCGTTTGCTAGACGAACTAGAAAAAAGGCGTCGCCTACGGGCTGTTTTACCGTAAATAAAGTTTTACAATTAAAATGTAGAAATAATTAGTTATCGTTAATTAAAATTTATTGTACCTAATTAAACCTTGAACAAATTCTTTTACACAAAGCCGGCGTACCGATCCATGCAGCAAGCGTAGTGAGCTGAGCGAGGCTGTCGTCAGTGTATGTGTGGATAAATATATCGTACTGCGCACAATGTGCGATATCGTATAAGTATGTGTAGAGAAAGCATATCTGATCATGTTTACATTAAACATGGCGAAAGCAATAAGAAAAAAGTAGGTTACCAATTAATACATTAGATTAATGCAAATAAGAAGGGTGAGAAATATTGTAGTGAGTAGTGAGTAGTGAGAAATATTGATTGTAATCTTGATAGGAGATTTGCTAGACAAAGAAAGTAATAAAAGACACACATCTCTCACAGGAGAAAACAATTAGTAATAAGAAATTTGAAGTTGTAATTGAAATTTGCAATATCAAATATCGTATAATAACCTAAGCATTCAATGCTACATATGCATATTATATAGAATAATTTCAAATTGTAATACAGTCTAGGTGGTAACGTAGCTGTTAAACGCTCGCAACCCGGTTTAGTGTTGCAATTTGCGAAGTAGAGGGTATTGACGAAGGTTCCACCAAATGCCAGAAATGCGCGCTTCTACTCTTACCTAGATTTTTTAAGCAACTTGAATATCTTAAGTTTTCGAAGAAATTAACACTTCAATTTGCAACAAATCGTATATGCTGCGTAAAAGCAATACTAACATCTACAATACTAACAACTACATTACTTAAATGCAGAAAGAAACAATAGAAATATATACCTCAGGTGAGTTTGGTATTACAAAATTATAGAAAAAACATACTTCCTTATTATCACCACGATGTACTATAGCATCACTAGCAAATACTATAGAGATATACTAGGGAATCCAGATACAAGTAGTCAGCCAGCAACAATTAAAAGAAGAGCTACGAATTATTTATTAATCGATAATAAGAAATATGCATCCACAAAAGGGCATGAAATTCTATTAGGAGCCCCACATGAGGAGAGAAACAAAACCGAATTAAATACCAATAAAGCAGTAAAATATAAAATACGCACTAGCAATCTGTTTAAGCTTACCATAAATTCTAAAAATATTCCACTCAATACCAGTTCCAGGCTGTTATTCCAAGAGGATGATAAATCCTAAAGCCTTATTCAAACAAACTCTCCAATCTCCTAACAATATACAATCCCAACAGGGAGTGGATTTTTAGTTAGGGTAAAAATCCCACACTGTCGAATGCAAGTGAATGTGGCGCCTTTTGAAGGTTTATGAGAAGTGGTTCTCACGTAAAACAAAAAAAAATTGTTTAAGCAAGGCTGAACTAGATCCGTTTAACCCTTACCGAGACTAACCCATTATCGATTCCTACAATACTAAACAAAATCCTTCTCACTAAGCGGCGTTACTTACGTTTCCTAAGTTCGAAAGTTCCGTTAGATAGCGATATATCTAAATGGGAAATATTTGATTTTTATATATTTAACAACTGATATTGCAAATTTTTAATTCGTAATTTTGACACAGTCACAGCTGCCCCACCAACATACCCGAGTACAGAACCGAATCAGAAAAAAATCCCCTTGCTTTCCCTTTTAAGACGTACGTGTTATCTGTCAATTTCTTGCAGAATCCTTAACCATTTTTCGGGAAATTTAGGGTTCCGGGAAGAGGGATTAAATCTCAACAAACTTAAAAGCCGTCATTTTGAAATCGGATCTTTAATTCTGATTTCTGAGTCCATATCAAACGCAATTTTATATATTTTTTAATTTACTTACCCATTCTGACTGTTGCACTTGTTGATGCACCAGACTTTGCAATTTCATCTACCTATTTGGTGTATTTAACTATCATCGATATTCTTGACTATGATAGATCAGTATCGGCGTGTTTCTCCGGCTACCGGCTGATAGATCAGTATCACCCCTTTACGTGTTGCTATTACGTTATAAATTTCAAATCAATTTGCATTTATGCACATTTTCGAAAATGTGATTCTCATTTCTAATAATCGTATTTTGTTTCGTCGACACCTAAACAAGAAGTAGATCCCCTTGATAACCGCCCATTTTATTTTAATTAGCTCTTTCGAAATATTTGAGACTCTCACGTATAAAACAGTATCTGCAGTTTAAAAATAGTATAGCTCACGACGCAAGTGAAGTGTATTTTTCTGTTCCTTATGAAACCTTCAGAAAGAAGTCACTTCTAGCTAGCTTATCTCATTTCTGAATGTCTTATATCATCAATAGGCTTAGCGTCTTTATCAATTTCTGGTAAGCTCTAGTCATTATCCGTTAGACTATTTTAAATGTCAATGTAGATTTAATTTAAATAAATTTAATGCGTCTATGAATAATAACATTAAAAGTCAACTGATAAAATTCTTCCTTTACTTATTAAAATATTAAGGGCATATTTCAGCGTTGTTCTCTTTGAAGTTAATAAGTATCAATTAATAACCAAAAATTATTTGGAACCTCCAGCTGAGAATCGATACACCCCCTTTGAAGATAGAATGAAAATAAAACTGGAATTAGAAATTCGTTCTGCCACCGCAAGTTTCAAATTTTAGGAAGTTAGAAATATTTTTATATAATTTAAGTCTGTATGCCTCAAGAAAAAAGTTTGAAACTGATATACAATCTGCACATTATGCTTGAAATAACTATTCTTCCAATTTATCATATTTAACTCTAGCGCGCCGGAGAAGTCTATATACCTTTTGGTGTCTTCCAATAAAAACAATGTGGCCCATAATGAATCCTCGATTGTCTTTCAAAGTAGCTTTCTTTATACTTCTCATCTACCATCATATAATAAATACCTATAATAAATACCTTTGAGTTATAAGTTGCTTTTCTCAAAATGTGTGATTGATGTCTAAAGCGAGAAGTCACTTAAAATGTAACTATTAGCTTTTATCTTTTATATACATAGGTATATGAAAGATATATGAAATATATTCTGGATATTACAAGAACTGGACGAAAATATGAATGGGGAACAGACAGGGTCAAGCTTAGGATATCCAGACGAATTGTGTCGGACTTCTGCGATGTAGAGCATGAGCAGATGTACTGATCACATAGTGAAACAGAGCAAATCTGCTTTTCAAGTAATGAGTCTAATGGCGAAGACATCCATACAGATATGGTATTGGGAAAGTGTGTTATCGGATAACATATAAATTAATTAATTAATTTTATTAATTTTATGTTATTATTTAATTTCCTTAATTTAACCAAAGTAAATTAATTAATTTATTAATCATTTTGGATCGATTATTGTCGAGGATTCACCACGGTGTAGCCACTACAGTGTGCGTATAGTCATGTAACTCCTAAAAGCCTGTGTAATGGAGGATTAATGATTTCATAATCATATTTAATATTTAAAAATTTCTACACCTCAGCTTACTACACCAAAAAGCAAACATCAGTCTACGCAACATTTTGATTAAAGAAACTAAAAATCGCTGTAATAAATAAAAACTGATATTTATTTCCTAAACGGAAAAATTGATTTATAAGTTAGTTTTTTCGTATTCATTGAGGCACTCGTAAAGCCAACACAATGAATCGATTAGCGTCGAATAATTCTACAATTAATTACTAGATGAGGAAATTCGTCGCGGAACGCGGGAAAACTCATAAATAACCTCCGACCACTTGTTTGCTTTGCTTGCTCGGGAAAAGCAAATTCCCGCCTGTCGCCGTTTTACCAACTCCTATAAACGAAGCCTAGTTACATTGCTGTGCAAAAATATTGTATCATTTCTAAAATATTTAAAAATATAAATAAATTATATACCCAATTTTATTTTTACATTTTGTGTATTTGTAAATATTTTTATTAAGATCTAAATTTCCTTTAGGGTAATACCAAAATATGTCTGAAATTTATGTAAGCTTTAAAAGAGTTGGGTGTTAGTAATTGTAATGTATATTTAAAATCAACCAAAAAACTGCCATCGCAGTTTTCCCAATTTCTTAGGCAAAAGTTTGATTTTGTTTCATGATTGTTGAAAATTGTTTCATAATTGCCGGCAACCTCACAGGACATTTGAAAATCCTTAAATAGCTCGGAGCGGTACAACTCACTGATTATAGGTGGTATGACTTGTTACTAAGGTTTAACTTTGAACAAATATTTACATTTGCTGGGGGTGTATGTCTTCACAAATGGTTGAAAAACTATACTTTACTAGTTGAGGTGTAAATGCTTCAAAATGTAAAACAATTTGAGAAGGCTATTTATTGCAATGAATCGATCTAATTAAAAAAATTTATTCACTCTGTATAACGCTGAGAGATGGTGTTAGTTATACAAATGTTCTAAACACACATGCTGGGGTCTTTTTTACAAAATACGTTTAATGTATACAAATACGTTTAATCTATGCGATTTATGTATAATTAAAATTTGTAATCCACTCTGAATAACGTTGAACTAAAAACGGAATTAAACGTAAAAGTTAACAGTAATATACAATGCAACAAATGGAGATCACCAAACGCAAGTAAATGGAGATGCATGGTGAAAATAAAATATTAATGTACATAAGAGTTGAATAACTGTAGTCCCAAATGAGGCCCGTCTGCTAACTTAGATAACAGTAAAATGCTATGATCATTTATAATAAGAAAAAGTTGTATGTGAAGAATCGTTATCATGTTAAATAAATATAAAAGAAACAGTTAAGTAGCTTGAAGTATTTACCTTGATATTTAAACAAATAAATAGCGATGCATTTTAGGTCACGAAATTTAACAAGCAATTGAGTTCAAAAAAGAGCATTGAAAGTAATTTTAGAGGTGTTCAATATATAAGATATGGATAAGCGGGTTTCAAATGATTTATGGGTAAGCGAATAAATGCATTGGCGAATTAATGGGTACAGCACGTTAGGATTAGGTTAGATTAGTGTAGGCTAGGCCAGTTAAATTAGTTTATTCTTATTTTTATCCGGTTTAACACATTTTATTGTTAAACCTTTATTATTGTTTTAACACAATTTATCATATTTTATTGTGTATCATTTTATCTAGTTAAACATCAACTAATTTTTTACCCATGTAGAATGGTAGTAAGAGAGGGCACACAGGTGTCGAGACGAGCTAGCTAGTGGGGACTAAGAAACCTATAAAAGACACAGCACTCACTAAAAAAAAAGTCGGTAATAAAAAAAGTTGTAGGGTGACTCCTTGCCAGTCAGTGTTTCGGAAATGAAATCATGAATTAAATTAAATTATATTTTATGCCAAGATAAATTATGAATAAATTAAATTGTTAATTACGTAGTGGAGGTTAGATATGAGTACAGTACTTGATAATGAATAATTAATACCTTTACAGTTTAAATTTTTTACATCAAATAAATTAAATAAAATTATACAAGTCTATTTATTAAAAATAAATTGAAATGAATTAATAAGGTAACAGTGTGTAATTTTAAAATAAATTTGTGATGGTAGGGAAGAGAAAATGGAGCTCTAAAAACCGAATATTAAAGGGAAATCCCCTAAAAGCGAAGTTGACTTGATTTTAAATCGTGCGTATTTGATTTCTGAGCATTTCTTCATAGGCACCCTTCTTAACTTTTCTACATGTATGTGATTTTAGTACTCACATATGTTGTGAACACAATAAATAACAAGGTACACAGGCATATGCTATGACCACATATAAATACTTCACGAAAATATCAATCAAAGAATAATAATTTTTGATCACAAGTGTATGTATTAAAAGAGAGAAAGCCACATAGAAATTCCTTTTACTCGAACAAACGAATAATGGTTTTCGAAGAGAATATAAAATAAGAAATGAAATAATAATAAGGCGCTTGTTGGAACGTCAAGTGTAATTTATAATGATACGTTTTCCAATTTTGGGGTTATGTTCAATTTGACAGAATAATCTTTTTCCGTAGTGCAAGGGTAAACAGGGGGAGGTAAGTGGAGAAAAACGGAAAATTATTACGTATTATAAGAGCCGCACGACGAGAAGAATTTAATTTATTACCCTTGAACGTGAAAATTAATTTATTGCTTTATTTTGGAATGTTCCTCGTTTGCGAATATTATATACTCCGTTTACCGAATAACTACAATCACTTGACATACATATAATTTTCTACTTGAAAGTTTATTTAATTTGCACGATACAAAAATTGGAATAATATTTTTTTCTTAAGTTGTTTCCTTGCAAGCAAGTAATACAAAATAAAAGCGCTGATTTTAATTCAGTAACAAAGTTACACAAATGCAAATCATAGGAGACACAAATATTTTTTTTTCTACTTTGATTTTTGAAACTCAAAAGTAATAACAGTCATCAGAAATAATAACAGTGGTTTACTGTACCAGAAATGTTATTTGGAATGAAATTTAGATCATTAATTACATCGTCAGCAAATTCTTCAGTTAGTAACGTCATCCAAATTGGAGAGAAGTATACATAATTATATACTTTTAATTGAGGTCCTTTAGTTTACTTATGTTTTCCAAGTGTCATTTTTCCAACTTTCATAGGACCCAAGATATTTAAGGTAGTGCAATTTGTTTCAGGATTAAATTACTTCAATTATCAAATTACAGTTTTATCGTGCGTTTTTCTCAGCTCGTTTAATCCTTTAAGTACTAAAGAACTTCTTTTAAATGTCATCTGAAGCTAGCTCCGCTTTATGAAATCATTTCCTTGCATAACAGTTTTGTTGAGTCTATATTAATTTGATTCTAAAACGATAAAATATTAATAAAACAAATTATTTTGTTACGTATTCCATTATATAATATATATTTTTTAATTATTATTTCGTCGGATAAATTGAAAACCAATATTTAGAAAACCAACATACAAGCACAACACCATACACCCCGCAATATATCACCGAACAAGACATAAACACGCAGTATTTGTAGGGCTACTCAATAGCCCTACAAATACGCGCGATTCAAACCGGTATCAAAAAATAGCGATGATATATAAAAAAAAATTAAAATAGCTAGAACGAATGAATATACCAAACAAAAATATAGAACATTCACCTATATGGACTTATAAAATAATCAAATTATTCAAGAATTGAATAATTTAGTTACATGAAAATCACAGATAGAACAAAAAAATTTCTAAGCAGAAAAATCCGTAAATACATAAGCAACATAAACACAAAGTTGAATATACCAATAATTAAACTGCAAAACTTGCCATAAATCTTACATACGAAAAACAAACGGGAACTTGAAAACAAAAGATGAAGTTTAAACAATTTTATAAACAGCTCATATGTGACAAGCTCTTGCTCCCGACGCTGCTAACGGAGTATGCTAGCGGTTGTCACAGATGGCGCAAACTAATATCTTATTACAGAATACAGATATAATAAACTTCGGAAATATGAATCGCGGGCGTCAGATCAGTTTCACTTGAGACCGCACGTTGGAACTGATTTTTTGTTCCACCGCTCCTCAGTGGATTCGTTGAAGGCACGGACGGAAGTACGTGTGTAATTCAGGAGATCATGTTCTTTTACAAGATCTGTATTTAAGATATGATGTGGAAAGTTATCAATAGCATATCTGTACTGGACGAAAATTGTTTAGAGCCGCATCACATATCGTTCATTCCAGAATTTTTAATTAGATTTGGCTTCACATATCAGCAGATTGACATATTTTGAGACTTATTACTTAAATCAAACAGTTTACCATCACAAATGCGATGGGCGCATACTCCAAAACTAGTCTATATTTTCTATATATGTGCTGCTTATCTCCCAAGCATCACAAAACGCATCCAGAACTGTATCCTATATTTACTATTATATTTCCAATATATATGAGCTCTGAAAATGGGCAACTAAGAAAGATTCTAACTGCTAATAAATTAAACAGCATTATCGATTTTACAAAATAAGTGTATTGATCTTCATAGACAACATTAGCAAAAAAAAAAGAAATATAAATCCGCAATTAAATGCATATAAACAAATGTCAAAATAAATTAATATCGCATTAATGGCGGTTAGCAAATAAACAAAAGCAATTTTCTTATTCACAAAACTAAATATATGCGGTGTATGGAGCAGTATAAAAGTCCGGTGATATTAATAATAACAAAACAGTAATAATGTGTAAAGTAGGTACAAATGGTTTATAATACAACGGGGAGACGGGGGTGAATCTTAATACGCGATATAAATAACGGGAATGGTAGGAGTCTTAGGGAATCCACTATAGATCGCTAACACCCAGGCTAACGTAGGCGCTATGCTCGCGCTGAGTGACTAAAACTTAGAATTATACACTTCAGTGGGCAGTAAGGAAAGGAGCCCACTCAATTACATCCCGCTACAATTACATCCCGTCTAACGTAGGCGTTACCGCTAGCGAGCGACTAAAACCAGCCGCGGCTAACGCAACTTAGAGTTATATGCTCTAATGTAAAGTATGGAAAGGAAGTACTATGACGCGTAACGCCACGTTGATCGTCAGTGTTACTGTTGTCGATCGACTACAACTAAACCCAATGAGAATAGGTTAGAAGTATACCCGCTAGTAAGTAGAGTGAGAAAGAATCACTGGTGCTTAAGACCACATTGATCGTAGGTGTGACTGTTGTCAAGTGACTAACTAACCCCGAAGAGCGTATGTTAGAAATATACACTCTGGTGAATAGGAAGCAGGTTGGTGGTGACGTAGAAGGTGGGGATGAAGCCTTCGGTTTAGTCCCCAATCTGTGTGGTAGCATAAGATGTGTGGTGGCAAACTCATCAGTTTCTACCCATGTGGTTTTCACACGTTAACGAATAAGCAGTTAGCTTAGCAGCAAATCACGACGAGCAGCACTCATATTATCTTCATCGCGTAACGTATTTGCAGTGAGCTAGCCACACATATTAATCATTATATCAGACGTTATATTTACATATCAACCCAACGCTCAACGCGTTCATACAGCTAATGTGTATATAACACATACGATACAGCAAGCGGTAGTAGATAGGAACGTAGAATCTCTGCTATATGGTTAACAAGCAATGCACGAACGTAAGCGCGCTCGCATATCCCAATAGATTCTATGTTCAAATTTATTAACTTCCAGCACCGGTTTTGAGTAATTATTTATTTAAACTATTGTAAGTAACATGCTTTGTTTCACATATATTCAGCTGAACATTTACTTATATCACCGTCCTCAAATGAGTCTGTGAGCGCTAATGGGTTTATTCTACTTGTATTATAAGTAACTAATTATGAGCATAGACCTTTTTACAAGACAGTTACTTAGCTATGATACGGCTACTAGATGTCCATGAATTATAGCCGCTTTATAGCTACCAGCGGACAGAAGGCATGTGTTATAAGAACAATCGATTTTACTTGTGCGCAGAGATATATTCTTAAGATATATTTTTAATATATTTCTAGTGTACACATTTATTTTTAAGACAGAACCGATGCAAGCATAGATTTTGCTCTCATATCTTCATTCGAGCGGACCATATAAGGAATTGTTTTATGCTGCTCTAGAATATTGAGCTACGTAATAATGTATAAGCAGAATCGCTGCCGCATGATTATTCATATTAGTCATCTATTAGTATTATTAATTTATTTTATGTAACTCTAAGTCTTTGCCTTGGGCCTAGTAGTTAAAACTAATTATTTTAATGTATAAAATTATTAAATTAATTGGGAATATAACTAAACCTTGAGTTATCTCTCCATTCTTTAATTATATTGCAATTAAAAGTATATTTAAGTTATTAATTAAAATTATATAAATTTTATTATAATTCCGTAATAAATTTTTTCTAAAAAACCGTTGTTCGGTCATATTTCATTTGCTCTTACTCTTTTTGTACAATTCCTATGAAATTGAGTCAAAAAGGTATACTATTTTAATTAAGGAATTATCGTATAGAATATCGAGTCGCAGATAAAATGAGACATAATATTTAAAATATTGATCATTGCTAAATTATTGAAAAAGCAGATTTATTACTGACGAAAAAAGAGGAAACAAAAATCAAGATCCAAATAGGTAAAGAAAAAAAAAAATGAAATATGAACGCTACGGACATTTCCGTAACCCTACTCTAACATCTTGGAAAGTTGATAAAAATTTTATTGGGTCATTATCGATCAAATTTCGAGATTTGTCCTAACTTAATAATTCTATATTGTTCTAACAATGTCTGCGGACTGGAGTTACACGTTGAACGCAAACTTTTTGTTACTTCGTAAAAAACCGAAAAGGCTTTAAAAATTTACGATCGAGAACGAAATTTCTCCTGATGCGTTTGACAGTTTTTTTTTTCCATGAGGGGTTCGTTTTTCGAATTTACTCATTCGAGCGTTCTTCTACGACGAGTGATTTTTTTATACGGATGCAGCATTTTTGTTTTTTCTGCACAGTATATTTCAATAATTTAACTTAATTTAGTTTTAACTTGATATATATAGTTTTAAAGTTATACTTACATAAAGTTATACTTAAAGAGATTTAATCTATTGGAAGAATATTTACTGCGTATATTACTACAACAATGCTTAGATTGTCACTATTCATTTCTTTCGGCCCAATTATTTACTGTTATCATGTTTAATGTTTATTTTAATTGTAATTTGTGTTTGCCTCTTACATTTTATTTGTTATGTTATTAAATTCATAAAAAGATAAATCATGAGATTACGTCAATAATTAAAATACTCAAAACATGCAATCTATAAATCAAGATTTCCGGGACTGCTTCAACACAAAATCAAAAATCAGAACTTGCAGCCGACGAAACATACCACACTGTACAATTTAGCTTCGATAATTCAAAGAAATTTGAAGAACACTTATAATAACTTATGAACACTTACAGGAATACAATCCACTGACAAAAGAAATAAATGACTAAATCACATCTGTATGCAAACATGCATTTGTGATGTTAGAGGAATCATTAAACATGATACACAAGCGAATTGAGATAAGGGGATTCCCAGAACTGTTTAATTTGTATTTTGCGCATACTGTTACTTGGAAGAGAGGAAATCTACTAAACTTGTAGTAGGAAATTAAAGAATCACAATTATAAACAAATCACATTAACACATGCACAAACCTGCTAAAAATGAATAAAAAAGCCAATTTGCGTTTTTTATAAATTGTTATATGAGCGAACAGTTTTTTTTTCAAAACTACTATAAGTATATATACATTTCTAAAACTTTTATCAAAATTCGGGTTTTAACATTTGTGAAAGATACATAGAAGTTCACGGTCCCATAATTTAAAAAAATGCATGGACTGACTAGCCTCACCCATCTTCTGAAGAGCTATACATGAAGAAAAATATAATTATCTTATTTAATAAATTATAGTTATTGTTATTAAATAATGATACACTAGGTTTTCTTCATTACTATTGTAAACTTTGTTTGATATAAGTAAAAATTTAATTTTTTCTAAAAATTTTTGGATTGTAGTAGAAAAAATTTATTATGGATATTTTTATCAAAAACACATACGAACAGCATTGGTTTGTGGTGTGTATCATTTGCAAACAACCTAACAAAACTCTTTAGGTGTCGCAGCTGGCACATTCAGCGTTACGCGATTGTGTTCGTACGCATGACGTCACAACTAATCATGTTACACCTCATTATAAACTTGAAGAAGCATTAACTTGATTAACGCTACGCCAAGCACACACAATAAGTTTTCTGTGTGAGTGTGTTTCCTTGTTGTGGATGCGCGTGTATGTGTATCTGTTTCTTGTGCGTGGCTGTAACCGTTTCAGTTTTCATAAAGTGCGTTTTGAAATACATTATGATCACGCCTTGTCGGATACAATGGAACCTACCTTAATTAGGTTTGCACTACTATATCGAATTGTAATATTTATAATTGCTCCGATTAAATAAGAGGATAAGAGAATTAAAAGAATAATCTCCAGAATTATTTAACTAGAAATTTAAAAAATCAACTATGATAGGGCAAAAGTAGTATTGCAACTGAAATTCCGTTCGTTAAAGTTTTATATTTATAGTGTACTACTACAATTTTTCAGCCATGAGAATTAGAATTGTAAGTTCCAAGAAGAGAGAACGAAGAGGACAGAGAAGGTTTAATGTGGCAGAAGTGCATAAACCAAAGAGATAATTTATAACTCAAAAACAGATTCCTAGCACGACAAAGAGAAAATGAAGAGTAAGTGGGTGTAGAAGACCAGTGGAGCCCATTGAGAGACATGTGATTTAGTGGTAGAATACAGGAAAAGAGAACGCAGACCATGGATGCCATGAATGGGATATTATAGAACGAAGGAAAGAAGCTAAGATGTGACTATGGCAGGGACACGAAACATCAGCCGCAACCGCACAGGAAGGCGCAAAAGCAGACTACAGACTACCTAACAGAGAAGCCAAACGAAGTGCAAGGAGAGATAGGAGAAGACTGGTGGGAGAGATGACTGACCATGCGGAAGAAAATGCAAGACAAGGAAACAACAAAGAACTGTTCAGGATCACCAAGCACTTGTCTAAAATAAAATTAAACCACAGGAACTTGGTTTATTACCAATAAAAGAAAAAGATACACAAGGAAACCTTTTAGCGAACACCACAGAGCAGGTCAACGATGGGGTAAATTCTTCATGGAAGTACTGAACCGACCCACTGCAGTGAGCCAAAACCAACAGAAAGAGAACCAAAATGAAAAACCGCTAAAGGTAGATTTTAACCCGAGCAGAGGTGGTGGCAGCAATCAAGAAGTGTAAAAATGGCAAAGCCCCAGGCATTGACAACATACCTGCAGAAAGACTCAATAGTAACGCTAACAAGATAGCGAAATGATGCTCCATCTACTAAACCAAGTGTGGCCCACCGAAGTAATGCCAGCTGATTAGAAAAATGGGGTGTTCGTCAAACTACCCAAGAAAGGGGACCTCTCCGAATGCAACAACTGGAGAGGTATAACTTTATCTATGTGAAGTACATTTTTTTCGAGTGTTCTATTAAATTGCGTCAGGAAAGCACTGGATGGAAGATTAAAAAACGAGCAAGCTAGTTTCAGAGAGAGCATACGTTACACCGACCTAATCAACATCCTAAGAATCATAGTGGAGCAAACATTTGAATATCAGTCGCCCCTATATCTGACGTTTGTCGATTTTGAAAACGCCTTTTTCAGCATAGACTGAAAAAGGAGTCCCAGAGAACATAGTGCGCCAAATTAAGGCAATGTACAGTAGATGAAGGGACAAGTGCTTCACGAGGAAGAACTTTCTGATGCATTGGATATAAAAACTGGAATAAAACAAGGCTGTTTGCTCTCACCTGTTCTATTCATATTAGCGCTGGAACAAATAATGCGTAAAGTAGTGACCGGTGGAGTTAAGAAAATTCATTTGGGGACAGAGAGATTAGAAGACCTGGACTTTGGAGACGAAATCTACCTCCTGGCCCAGACGCACCGAGATATACAGACCGAACTGGATACTTTAGAAACTGCAGCAGCGAGAATTGGCCTCAAGTCAACAGACAAAAGACAAAAGAGCTACAGTTAATCCCACCAAAAATGAACCAGTCCTCCTCCACGGAGAAACTATTGAAAGAGTCGAAACCTTCTACTATCTAAGAAGCATAATTTCAACTTCTGTCAAAACTGGCCCTTGACTGGAACCCCCAAGGAAGGCAAAGACCGAGAAGGTTCCGACAAACATGGCTAAGAATCGTAGAGAACGAGGTGGCAGAAATCGGCAAGTCCTGGAACACAATCAAACCAATAGCAACAAATAGAACCCGCTGGAAAGCCCTCACAGATGCTCTATGCTACTTGGAGGAGTACTAAAGGAAACAAGAACTAAAATTTATGTTATCACTGTTATCACAGGACAGTTCTGGCCGGACTTTTGCTCTGTAAACCCCGTCGAATTCAACATTCCATTTACGTATTCTCAATGTATCAAAATATTGGTGAATAAGGTCCGAAACATTTACCATTTGAAATACTTATTTGATAGAATGTATTAAAATACTTGCAAATGCTTAGGCCACATTTTTGCTCATCATTCTCATATCTTCGTATATTGTCACAAACATTTTGAGGTTATGTTATTATTAGTTTCATTTTTTTAGCACTAATGTCCGTGGATTTGAAAGTAAAGGTGACTACCCACCTACGTTGAAATAAGTATATGCTACGTACAGTAGATATGAAATTTATGGAGCATTAAGAAACAGTCAAGTGTTCCCTTTGGTGAATATTTGTATCCTGTGTCCCCTCAACAGTATGTTTGGCCCAGCCAACGCGATCGATTTGAAGCTAAAAGCTTAACAGAAAAAAAAGCTGATTAAAACATTTAGTAAAAGCTTCATACTCATTGCTGAATAATTATAATAGGCATTATACATACTGCACTTTTCGACAAGTTTGACAACAATACATAAATATTCATTATGAAGCGCAAGATGCGTGGTTGCCATACACGCGTTTGAATGAATTTTGCTAATAATTTCGTTGTTCGTTTCATGAGTTATGATCAAAGTGTTTTGAAATCATTCGCGCGTGAAAATTCGAGACGTTAATTTGTTTTGAACGAGTTTAAGAGAGACAAGATGGAAATTAACTTCAATCTGAAAGTTTTTAGTTAAACGCTTACATCAAGAATAATTTTAGTGTATCTTTAGAGAGAAGGGCGTAAATTACAGCAAATTTTATTTTGTATATAATAAGGTGTTCGTAGGAATCAAACGTTTAATATTTTAGTTACATATATATATATATATATATATATATATGTGTAATATGTAAGTATACAAAATGTATACATACCATCATTTTTTGTACTTGTTTGAAATATAAAATTTTACTTTACATCTCGTAACTACAATATTTAGCTATATCATAATAGCTTACATATGTTCACACCGAATAAATCTCATTCTAATTTGTGAGAACTTAATATTAATTGCAACGTTGAAGAATGTTACCAACTTACGACGAGATCTAGTTTCGACGTATTCGCGTACTCATCAGGCAAGTGCATGTAACAGTTTCAATCTAATGGTACATTGTGAAACAATGGTACAAAAATTTTTGGTTGCCGTGTTCAACCAAAATTGTTTACTAACAAAACTTTTGTTAACGGTAGAATGATAAAAATACACGCTTTTAAGCAACTATAGATTAAATACTGCAGTGGTTGAATAAGGTAACCAAAAATTTAAGTCTACCCAAGTCAATTGCGATGTTTTCACAATGTACCATTAGATTAAAACTGTCCTAATGCCTAATGAGTACGCAAACACAACGAAACGAGATCTGGTCGTAAGTTGGTACCATTTCTAAACTTTGCAATTAAGACTAAGTTCTCACAAATCAGAATATTGAGATTTATTCGGTGTGTTGTGATATAGCTAAATAGTGTACTTAGGAGATTATATCTCATAAAAGTACAAGAAATGATGGCATGTATACATTTTATACATTTTGTATAGGTAACTCCAACCAATTTGACCTCAATTGCAGGTATTGGAAATTTTACTAACAAAACCGTTTTTCAACTGTCCCATGATAAAAATACACGCTTTTAAAAGACTATTGACTGAACACTGCAGTTGAACATGGTAACTAAAAAATGGAAGCAATTGTATTCAGAGGGAAGCGGAAAATACAAAAGTGCCAGCTGGTCATCGCCGGTCAAGAAACTCAAACATATACCATCATAAAATACCTCGGTATCATTTTGTAGAAAAATCTGTCATTTATTGAGCACATGCCATCGGTATAAGGGCCTAGCATCTCAAAACGGCAAATTGTCCTTAGGCTCATTCATTCAGTTACGCTGTACGCAGTCCCGGTATAATCAGGGGCACTAGAAGTACGGAAATCAGCGCAACTTTTGTCCAAAGTCCAAAGATCCGGGTTAATAGGCGTCACCAGAGCGCACAGGACAGTATCCATGGAGGCTTTGTTCGTAATAGCTGCCGCAACACCCGTAAAGGTCCTAGCTCTGGAAAGGGCAGAAATGTATGAACTTCGCAAAAATGCAAGCGCAAGGAAGATTTAAAGACGGTAAAGAAGCTGCCAGAAGCAGACTATAAGATGGCAAGAGGAGTGGGATAACTCGAGTAAAGGACGCTGGACGCACAAAATGATACTAGGCATAAAGGAATGGTTCGAGAAGAGACGGGGAGATCTAAGCTTCCACTCCATCGTTCAGGCGGCCTTCCCATCGTTTTTGTTGGTGGTCGCCATTAAAGTATTATTTTGGTCCAACGATGATCGGTTATTCTGGCTATGTGTCCTGCCTAGTTCCATTTTAATTACGCTATACGTTGCACGACATCAACGACTTATATTTCTTGTCGGATTCATTCATTGGTCATATAGTCTCTTAATAATATTCCGATCATTTCTCTTTGGGCTACCATCAATTTATTTGCAGACGCTTTAGTAAGTGTCAAAGCTTCGACTCCACAAGTTAAAACTGGAAGGACAGATGAATCGATCACTTTTATTTTTAAGCTATTGTGTATTTTAGTCTTGAAAATATGTCTGAGTTTCCCGAATGCTGCAAAACCGAGTCCTATTATTCTCGATACTTCAGCAATCTGGTTTTCCAGATCTAATTTTAGATTGTGACCAAGGTGCTTATAATTATCGACAACCTAAATGACGTCATTTCCAATTGTAATGACTCCATCTCCAATTTTGACTCCAATTTTGATGACTCGATCAATCATGTTTAACATCGGTTAATCATGATTTTGGTTTTTGATAAATTTATCTTAATACCAATCTCTTGCGATTCTTCGTTGAGTTCTACCAACATTTTTTCTAGTTATACTAAGCTCCTTTGCAAGATATTGTTTGCGAAGCGAAGATGGTTCAGAAACCGACCGTTTATATTTAATCCCAGTACGCGCCAATCTAGTTTTTTTGAAAACAGTTTCAAGAGTTGATGTGAATAACTTGGACGAAATAGTGTCTCCTTTCCTCATTCCTCTTCTAATTTTGAGATTACTTTTGTTTTCATGAAGTTTGACATATGATGTTGTGTTTTCGTCCAGAGAATCTAATATCGACCAGGTCTCTACTAAAACTATTGCTTTTTCAAAGTCAATGAAGGCAAATGCGATTCCAATTATATTTCTTACATTTCTTAATTCTTTTCAATCCTTTACTTCTTTCAATCCTTTCAATCCATAACAATAGGGGCGTGATAATTTGGTGAAGGCGCCGGGTATCGATCCCGGATCCTCCACCTCCAGTCGCCTCCTTTTGCAATGTTTATAAAGTTGTATATTATTTGTAATGTATATATTTTGTTAAATTATTATTTTGTCGAATGCAATGATTTCATATACTCAGTGATGCGTTTCGCTCCATTCGGAATATCATCTGACTACTGACTAATTATTTAATTTATTGCCAGATTTTTATTTTTTGCCCGTGTTGTCATCTTTATTTATGCCTATTTCTATCGTTTCTATTTATCTCTGAATCTTGTTTTGCAGTTTCTGTTAATTCTTCTTATGCATGATTCTTTTTGTCTGTTCTATGTTCTATTTATCTGTTTATTTCATTTTTTGGCACAAACACAATGTCTTCATAAACATTATATGGTAATAAATATTGCAAACAACATTACCGTTTTACATAAATTTTATTACTTTAAAAATGTTAAGGTCATTTCCCTCTTGCACAGAAATAAAAAGCAAAAAAAAAGCACCAGTGCGTTCCTAACTATCATTATTTCCACTTTCGTGAACTTTTATTTGCGCTTCATTTGTCTTTTCACAACGTACAGGCGTTGACCCATATTTTCCAATGTCCTTTTGCTCACCCAATAAAAAGCGTGTCTCACTCACATTATTCCTTCATCTCGTTTTTTCTACTACGGATATAGGAACGAAAATTTCAGCTATTTCTACTCCATCATGTTTATTGTTAGCGTTAAATTGTTTAGATATGACAACAGTGCACATATATATGATAAGGATACTAAATAATGAAGTATATGAAAGCAAACGTATATAAGATCAATATAAGGATCTGTATATTGTGTCTATAAATGAGATATTTTAGAAGGACTTATGATGTCATGGATATAATTGACCCAATGCAGAGTTGCATACAAACATTGTTCAATATCATTAAATTATATTGGCTACAAATAAAATTCTTGAACTGACTACAGAAATTCATCAGAATTGTTAATTTAGAATACTCGTTTATGTAGAATGAATACATAATCATAAATTGAACTGAAATAGTATAAGTACGCTAAAACATGGACCCCATCTTGAACAACAATTTTTTGTGGACCCCATTCGAAAAATTACTTGGATGAAAACTGAAACATTAGGGGATGGAAAAATAATGTCAACATTTTTGCGGACCTCCTGTAATGGGCTGACGGACTAAGGGGACCCGTGGATAACAATTTTAGAACCAATGCGTTAACAAAAATTCGACACATAAACAATCGACAAAGTGTTTTTCAGAACCAATACTCGAAATTTGGTTCACAATTAAATGTAATTATGTTCTATCTCTGAATGCGAAAAAAACATTATTGAGATAAAATGTTAAAAAATTTATAACAAAACTGAAAAACGTATTAGCCACTGAGAAGAAGCCATAGATCTCAGAAAATCAAGCTGAAGCATCTGAGAAGCTATATTTTTATGATCTCCGTCAGTCTGATCTTAAATTTGATGACCGTGCTACACAAAAATTTGATAAAAAGTGACTTGTTTGATGACAAGATAGATGACAAGGTTGTTTTTACATTTTTTTTACAAAGTTTGTTGTACATCGCACAGAAATATCAACTATAACATACTTCGGCGCCCTACGTTGGGCACCAAAGTATGTTATAAAACGTGCTAAGAACAATAAAATAATATTTGTAAGTTTGATAATGTTGGGATTTTCTTGTTTGAACGAAATGTATAGAACTTCAATGAAGTGGATGGCAAACGACGGCTCCGTGACGGTGAGTATTACTACGCTGAACGTAATAATACTTGAGGGGTTCCAATTCGAAATATGCAATTCTTGTAGGACCTGGTCTGCTATAGTTGCGATGTGACTTTACTGCGATGGTCTGCGATGTGACTTTACTGTTCCTCCTGACAGGTCGTTGTTGACGTCGACTAAAGAAAAAGGTTCGGTAGATGGGATCGAGAAATCGTGACCTACGATGTCGAAAAATTTTTGTTAAGGCCATGTGGTGATAATCAGTGAAGTGTCGCCGGGAGATGAAAGTAATAATAATATCTTACCACATCATCGGTAAGAATAAGATGTAAGATTTATTAAAATATAAATTGGTTGCGTGCCGTTAATGCGTGCCGTTAATATAATGCGTGCCGTTGAAACTGTCCGAACTCGTAAAACGTTATACAATCGGAGCGATATTATACGCGCTTCACGAATGTAGATCTGGAACAATTCGTAAATCGATTCTGACTCGTACTCCTGGTGCGCGCGTAAGTTAGCTAGGTTTGGTTTATTGACGTTCAAAAGCTGAATCGTGTCTCTGTGAAAGCAACGATGGCAATGAAGAAAAAACTTCTAACGGATTTAACCTTGTTGATAACCTCGGATCCTTTTCCTGTGTTTTTCTATTTACTTCATTCGTATGCGGTAATGTGCGTATTTGCTCCGTCGTTCGTTTCAAACAGAAAGTAATCTCAATCGATATTGCATCATATCTAAGCAATTGTTGCCACATACAGTCCATCTCTTTCTCTTCTATATGTTCCATACTTCAGCAGCGCTTTTCGGTTATAGTTTTCTCGCTCATGCTTAAGCGATAGCGGCTCTCTTGTCTCCTTTATTTCATTGGGATCTGTAACGCATAAAATGGTAACGCGTAAATTTTATCGAAATTTTACAATAGGATAAGTCAGACGATAAGGATATTTCCATATTAAAATTACAATGATGTCTCGCACTAATAGCTTTGTAATTAATTAATTATATTTTGGGAAATTGTTTTTTAAACTTTTCCATTTGAGGCTATTTAGCTGCTAAGAAGTTTGGAAAATACTCTCAATGTAATTTGGCATATCAAAATTAAATATTAAATTTATCGATTCACTGCAAGTTTTGCGCAAAAATAAATTCTTTGGTTGGATCTGATTGAAATTTCTATAGAAAAAGAGAGCAAATAATATATATACTAAGAAAAGAAAAAACATAGTATACAAAATTTAAGATTCCGTTCCTGTTGTACGCCGTCTTGGAAATGTGGAAAGCAGTCTTTCTTTTTTATGTTAAATTAGAATGCCTGATCTTGTTACCTGTTACATTTGCCATGTTACATAAATCTTTATATTAAATAGAACAGAAAAGTCTTGTCATTCGTTAAAGATTCATAAGAAAATATGTACGTGTTTATCTAGAGTTTCATTTTTCGAATATGAGAGATTCCATGCCAAAGGAGCAGTTCATTTTTATTGTTATTTTAGTCTTGTTTAGCCAAGTAATGGAATTGGTCATGTAAAATATAAATATTGTATGTGGCATAAATATGAAACAATGTGAAATATACAAAACAAAGAAAGGAAAAAAAAAATCATATAACAAGTACGGTTTCTACATCGCTTAATAAAATTAAAGAAATAGAAGTTAACAGTTTACCAACATTAAATTCACCCAAAAAACTAACCGAAGATGCCCAAAAAACTAACCGAACCAAAACTAACCGCCATTTTTAATTGTCACGAAAAATCAATATTTACACTAGGAGGCTGAAATTGACTAACAGAATTAGTCTCCTTTGAACAGCTCCAATAGGACACTGCCTTGCTACATTTAACTTCCAAAAATCTTTTGTCTAAATCTTAGACCTCCAATTATCATATCTTAGGCATTGTAACAACGCCTGTTACGGGAAATAAATTAAATCGTTTAAACAAATAAATTACGTAAAAATCCGACACTGGGACAAAACCAGATAATAGAACAAAACGCATTTATTGTTTTGTAAATAAAAAATAAGAAGGTGCTGACGTTTCACGCACCAGAGATGTATTGTCGTTTGTTATAGCAGATATTTTACACTGTTATTCAGTGTCACTGTGTAGTGTGAACGCGCTAAGCGTTGTATGCGTATGTACGCTGGTTATGCTAGTAAATGTAAATATGCTAGCGGCACTTGATTCAATATATGACGTGTGCTGCCAGCTCAGTCTGGGAATACCGTACAAGATGAGAATAGTATGTATGCTGCTCTCGCTGCTACTGCATGCTGCTACGTTGTTCGGTTGCGTGTGAAGGGCCGCCGAGAGGAACGAGAGGTAATATCGTTTGATATATACGTATTGGCTTGCCGTCGTGCGTAAACTGCTGTTATTACACTGTAATAAGGGGAGACTGTATTGAATAATAAATAACGTGTGGTTCGCTACAGACTGACCCATATATGGAGCAAAAGATAAATAGCGAGATCATTAGTACACTAATGTAGTTCCTGATTTTAAAAACTCGAAGGAAGCCGTCCAGCAGACAGCACAGCATCCAGACATGCCGAAGCAACAAGCAAAGCGACGGACAGCTCACCGATAAAATAGCACGTTTCGTAAGCGATTTTAAATACCATATACTACTTGATTGAATTGTATGTGTTTCTCCTACTACACTACTAGATTGTATAATCAGCTACACCACCAGATTGTATAAGATCAGTAGTGAGCATAACCGTGACTGGTTCTAGTCACGCAAGTCCTTGTAGCACCTACGCATAACCATGGTGTTACGATAGCTTATACTGTCTCCTATTTACCCTTGCCACTGGAGTGTATAAGATCACTTGTACGGATTACTGCAACTGGTCTTAGTCATTCAAGCCCTCGTAGCACCTACGCATAGCCGTGGTATTACACTAGCTTACAGTGTCTTCTATCTACCCTTACCTTTTTTTGCAAATAAACAATATAGGCATTTTCATTGTGGCGGGATGCACGCTTTTACGGTTTTAATATATTATTAGACTAGTGTACCCATGCATTCGAAAATCGTTGAATTCGTCTTCCCATTCACTGTCTGCTTTGTCGCGACCTGCGGCCGCTCCTAACTCATTTTCATTGTGAGTAATTTCTAACAGCGCAATCTTGCCAAGAGCTTTTGAATACGACTGCTCATCAATACCCCGGTCCCCGTAAATTTTTGACAGGACAGAACGTTAATAATGCTTGATTTAGACGATCTGCAACTAAGCTTTATTACGTCACAGGAGATTTCCAACGTTCTCGTTCGGTCTTAGAAATATCGCAACAAAACATTTTCGGTTTAAATGTATCAATGTCGCAGTCCTGTGATGATTTGAGTCGATCTGTTAATTCTTTGAAAATATGAAGGAAAGAAAGCTTCAATATTAGCATAGTCGTGTTGTATCTTGCATATGGAAATAGCACAAACATATTTTTATATATGCCATAGACCACTATATCAATGCAGCATTGCAGATACAAATTTTTGGGATAAGAGTGACAATAATTTTTTTTAAAACTTCATAACGAAAAATACATTTCGTATTATAAATAGAACATATTAATAAATAAATTAACATAAAGTATTTTATTAGTTTGCATTAAAAGAAAAAATATTAGGCGCCACAGATTAACTTCAAAAACATGTATAATTTTAAACAGTTTTAGATAGAGTACAAACCAAACAAATCAAAAAATTATTGAATACAATTTACGGACCTGTTCCAGAATAACGCTAAATTCCAAGCACTCATCTCCAATGTCTTTGATGAATTTATCTAGATTTTATCTAGAACACAAACAAATCAAGTAAATTCAATATTTTTAATTTTAGTGTCCAACTTTCATAATAAATCGAGTTTCACACAGATTTCACATTCTTCCTGTCGTTTAGTACTAATTTCATTTGATTCCCGTCATATGGGAATAATTTCATATTTTAAATTGTAATAAAGAATAATTAAATAGCTTGTGCAATTCTAAATATAAACAATTCTTATGAAATTTTAACTTTACTAACTTGAAAATACTTATTTGAGCTAATTAAATCAGAGTTGCTATACGGAAAAAAAAACAAATGAGTAAATATTGGAGCAAATCATCTTTCAAAAGTAGTATCTTGTGAAAAACTAGTATTGAAAACAATTCTAATAAAAATCGGTCGGTGTTAACACTACCATGTACGTTCCATCAGTCAGTAAACATTTTTTTAAATAAACTAGTCACCAGAAATTTGCTCAACGAACGATCAGCAAAATTGTATATCCTTAATGACAGCTGATAGATTCTTTACAATATAATATTAAATACATTACAAAATTAATTTAAATTACGTATTATAATCTAATAGTCACTTAAATAAAAGCATATACTAATTACACAGCAATTCTATACATTTTAAAGAGCATGGAAATATATAATAGATGAAATGTATTATTAGATAATATTATTAAATTTATGATAGAACTGCTTCTCGTGTAAACTATAAAACTTAGTTAAAGTTGTGTTGAAAAGCAATAAATGTTGCATTTTGGATTAGAAAGCACACATCAATTATAACTTTACATCTAGCACAATTCAAAGTTAGATCAAGCTACGTGCATTGGTTCAAATATATGTGGACATAAAAGGGACACTTTCAAAATTTCATTAGAATATTATTGAATTAGCGTACACTTTTGTACATTTCCCAATGAAAATAGCTCATCTGGTACCATCAGCAGTTCGTCGTCATCATCGTTAACAACAGAAAAAATCTTATATTCAGCTAAAACGAAAGTTGCATAAATTGAGTTATAAAAGTGTATGAGTTTGATTGGATTAAAAATTTCAAATATAACCTAAAAGCTTTTAGAATCTGTCTTTATATAAAATTAAAATTTTAGTAAATTTATTTTATATAGTTGACAGGGGTCTGCTTTAAAGTCCGTTCCTTGCCCGTTTCTAGTCAGTTACTAATCCATATATTTCTATCATTGACCAAGCTTTTTATTGATAAAAATATCATTTAGTTGTTTATTTTCCTTAATGTTCCGTTGTCTATTAGTACAAATCAATAAAATTATCAGCAATTTAACTCCGTCGTAACGATCATTCAATGGCTCTTCGTTGTCAACTTATCTATTTCTCTCTCTCTCTTATTATTGATATTCGATTCGGTTTCAACCAAGAAACATCCATCTCTGAATAATAATGACTGAAATCAGATAAACCCGTCGTATCTGAATCATATCCAACCATATTATGTGAAGTAATAATTCCTGAATTTTCACTGTCTATTGTTCTAACGTACACTTAACTAGATCTTTTCTAATCATATCTTCAGTGGATGTTTGATAAGTTCTTTGACACATTCTTGAACAACGGTTTTTTTTTTGATTAAATATCAGAATTCGATGTGGCTAAGTTATTACTAGATGCTTCATCTTCTTAGGGTGGCATTGATACATTAAATTCAACAACAGCTTTATAAAGATTTTTAATTGCCTCCATCTCCTTGACATCTTCACCTTCATATTCCAAACCTACTTTAATCTTATTTAAATCTTGTCCAAATCTATAGCACTTGATTCTTCTTGTGCTTTCTTGGGCAGTTCATAACACGAATGGGGTAGCTATCCTATTTGTTAAACGACTAGAACCATTTTTGCTATGGCCTTAACATCTGGTTCGCCTTTGTTCAATAGCTAACCACTTCGATAAGCTAGATTTTCGACGAAATCATTCATTGATTCCCAATTATCAATATTATACGTTTTAATCATATCACCTTTTCGCACTTTACCTAAAACATGATCCATGTAATCTTCTGGTTCACTAATCAGCTCAACCCTTACAACACCCCCTAAAACTTATCCGTATCGCTTTCTTCCGAAGGATAAACTCAAAGAGTATTAGTAACATTTGGATAACCGATTAATCCAACAGATATTTGCTGTTTATCCGTGTGTAGTTTAGCTTCTTGTCGCAATAGATTGATTAGCGATCCTTTGCCAAACGGTTGTTGAATACTTGCATAAAAAGCAACCGTAGGGCGCAACAAATCTGAATGCCCCATATGTATAAGGTAGGAACCTTAGGAGTTCATTGTAGGTCATCAAACTTCCGTGAACGCAAGTGCTATGTATACTGAGTGACTAAAACCAACCCCGTGAGCGTATGTTAGAGTTACACACTCTAGTGAATGGGACAGTAAGGAGATTACTATTAGCTACAAGAACACCCCGTGAACGTAATTGTTACTACTGCTGAGTAACTAAAACTAACCCCGTGAACGCATGTTAGTTTTATATGCTCCATTGAAGGAAACAGAAGAGGAGATCACTGTTAGTTACAATAACACGCAGTGAACGTAAGTGTTACTGGTGCTGAGCTACTAACATTAACCTCGTGAACGCAAGTTAGTATTATATGCTCTAATAAATAGGAAATAGGTTGGCGGTAGGTACAAAGGCAATCAAAACTATTCAATATACATGGGATAAATAGAACAAGGTGTGGTATATAAAATCGCTCACCAAATGCATTATTTCTTGGCGACTGTTGCTCGGCTCATTGTCTCGGCCTTCTGCTGGCATGGGTGGTGGCGTTTCTTCAAGGAACTAAATTATTATGCCAAAAACCTCACTATTTATAGACGGGAGCCTTCGCTCAACTTTTACTCTATTATACGGATCCATGTGTAGCAATGACACGACATTTTGTTTCCTGGCACGGTTTAACTCATACAATCCTATAAAAATCTCGGTATTAATTCAGCGTAACACACAATCTCTCTCTGCTTCATTCCCACGCATTACAATAGAACACAACAGTCTATGCGTTAGCAGTAGCAGCAACGATCCAAGCATATCATTTTATTTCCATTGCGGTTTCTTACACAGGTATCACTGGAGTGTGCGAACAGGCTATATGCTTTCGCATATTCATATAATATACATACACAGCTAGTGTGCATAAACCGTCATACAAACTATCTATGGAAAACATATTAAACATAGGTAGTGTGTGTGCTACAGACAGTAAAGCCAGCGACAGTTTATCTCTCTCCCTTTCCCTCTCTGCTGCCTGCCATTAGATAGGCGTTCAATTCAATTTCCCTACTCTCATGCGTACGTACGCTGCATTTCTATTTATTATTAGTTTAATTCAATATAGGGTTTCCGAATCTGATCTGTTTAATTAATTAAATTTGTAATTTAAAGAGACTTTTAACTTTCACAGTAACATGCTTTGTTACAGCACCCATAACCCAATCCCGCTGCGCTGACCTAACGCATATATAATCTTTAACAATATTACTATCCGCCTCCGGCTTATAATCATCTAACATTTTATTCACCAACTCAGTCACCTATTACGGGTTTTATTCTGATAAAAGCAAGATTGTGGTTTTGTTATTATTCTCTTTGTATAACCACCATTCCGGTTTCATTTTTTTTTGTAATATAAATAATGCTTATGCATGATCATCAAACAGGGAGTGGAGAGAAATAATTATAGTTATTATATTGTCCTTCGGTCCTGAGGATGGTTTTGATTATTGACAATATTGCAATATTGCATTCAATAGGATCGAAGATGTAGTAGTTGTGTGATGAGAGTGATTGGAAGACGTTTAATGGATCTTAATCGCTGTTAGAGAGATCGGCCATCCAGTGGTTGGTGAAAAATTTTCTGTTTAAATTGACGATTGACAGTGGCTTCCTACTTGTTCCATCGAAGTCTCGGTTAACTGGAGAAGGATTGCAGATATAAATGCGTGGAAAAGAAAAAGGAAAGAAAAGTGAAGATGAGATAATCGAAAGTGTCTGCAGGTGTATAGCGTGCGTTGAGCACAGTTGATGTTTATAATTTGATCGTAGATATTGATTGTAGATTTTAATTTAGATAGTTCATTAAAAAATAAAATGATTTAATTAATATTGACTTTAACGCGACTTTTAAACAAATCATGCCCATGACTGCGATAAAGGCTCGCTAACTGCAAAATACAGGTACATATACTCATTTTTATTGTTAATTATGACTTAGAATAGAGCGAGGTTCTCAGATCTAATCTGAAGAGCACCATTCCTAAATTGCATCTCTTGGTGCCAGATTGTGCGGACCTTTTATGGGAAAAATTTTGGTGGTGATACAGTTGTGAATCATAAGTGGTGGCAGCTCATAAGCTATGGTGGTATCTCATAAGTGGTAGTGTTAGTAGCTCTACGTGACCAAAATCTCGGGGAATATCGCATCGAAACGCCTTCTGCTAAAATTCGTAGAATCATCAACCAATGAGAGAAAACTATCAATTGTTCCAAAACACAAATGGTGAAATTATAACGGTTTATTGAAAATAGGTGTGTGAACCGAATTCGTTAAGTCATAAAACTTTTCTATTTATTTCATAATCATAACTTTTTGCAAAACTCAGAAACGAAAATATAAACTGTCGGTGTAATAAATGCATACAGCCATCTAAGAACAAAGCTTCTGATAACTCGTAAAGATTTAGTCGACATGTCGTATAGCATCAGCGGTATAATAATGCGCAGACACTTTTTTTTTCGCATATAATTGGGAATGTCGGCATTGTTTGTATACATCACTACCATATTGCTTTTATGCGGCTGGCTTCTTTTGTTATATTTATATAATTTAGCACCATATTTATCATCTATTCAACGAATGCAATTTTATTTATCAATTTATATTTACATTACTGGTTAATAAATGATTACTAAATTGATTTCTTAATTTACTCAATTAATTTCGGCTCTAAAACATTCTCAAAATTTTCTGTATCTAATAAATGAACTCGCGTATATTTATTCTTTTCACTTTCACTTAAAAAGCGTAATTGGTAAATTCGTAGACCGAAAAAGAGCTTTAAATGAATTTTTTATAACAGTGCCTAATTCGGTTTGAAACTTTTGTAATGTGTTTTGTGATATCATTTTTGAGTTTGGAAACCGTCGTTGTATTGGTTCAATGCGGGCCTGGCACTAACCATTGCTGGAGAGGTGCTGCTTTGATGATCTCACCTTGCCGTGTTCTAATTTTTATATATTATAATTTTTATACTATTTTTATACATACATTTTATACATATTGTCACGCTTGTCTTTGGGATGCTGAATTTTGTTTAACTATGAGGGCGAATTTTCTCGATGCGATGGCGAGTGTCACGAGGCAATTTGTCCTTGTTCTAATTTAGTTCTATGGTAGATTCTTTTGTATGTCTGATACTTGTAAATAATTCAGGATGTCTAGACATTGTGAAAAGTTGTTATTACGTAACCAGTTTGTTTGCTAGACAAAATAAGAAAAATAAGACTGTCGCCTACAAACAGGTCCCCATGTGTACGAAAGAATCGCTATGTACGTGACTAAAAGGATTCTCTTTTACCATGCCACGTTGGAAAGTCAAACAGTTTCCCAAAAATAAACGTGACAATACATGCAAAATAAGTTTCTAAATAAAACAATTTATGTTATCAAACACAAAAATTTAGTCTGAACCTAATTTAAATAAAATAAACGCTCAAATTAATTTGATTTTAATTAAAACAGACACTCCTTAATTTCTGTCAAAACAAAATGTAAGCATTTAGGTGGAATTCTTCCGCACTTATTATTTTCGAACACATTTTAAAACAAAATCTTTTTCTTTGTAGAAACAAATTGAAGTTTACAATAAGAATTCGCCTCCATTTACAAATCTAAACGTTTGCGAAAAACAATTGGTGTAATTAATCCGAGGGAAAAACTAATCAAGCAAGATAAATTGTTGTACGAAAAGCGAAAAAGAAAAATTGCTTTATAGTCGGAATAAAGTATTCAGCTACCTTTAATTTTAGTTACAGGATTCACGTCGACTTAAGTGAAATTGTTTCTATTTCCGAAAATAAGCAAATGTATCCAATTATAAAAAATCTAAGTCTACAATTACAATACTCCTAATGCCGAATATTAAAAACATCATTCTCAATTTTACTTTTAATAAAATATAAACGCCATTTTTATTGAATATTTGTGTATAGTGTTATTAAATTCCTTATAGGTTCCAAGAGTTTGAGAAATGCCACATTGGTATCAAACTCAATGAAAATGAAATTCCTATCTATACGTCCACGTCGTAAGGAACGTACATCGCCTTTGCGGCCAACATAGACGGAGACCGAGTATTCGCTAAGATAAGCATTCAACTTAATTTGTGTTATTTAATAAGAGCACTCTATTGGCCGAAGAATGAGAAATCGCCCTCGAAGACGAAAGAACAGCAGAAAGCAGTCAACGGCATTCAAATCAGAAAGGGACCAGATTATTTTCCCACAAATCTGCAATGGGTGACGAATACAATAAAACGGCCCTCAGTCTGGGGCACCATTTAACTGTGGAGAGGGTGCAAATAATCCTCACGTCATCAACCTCTGTAAACAATCAAGAAAAAATTGAAGTGTATAATGATGTTGTATGATGATGAAACAATTAAAAACTAATGAAAATAATGTTTTATATAATTATTATAACTTGTGAAAAAACAAACGTGTTCACCAGTCTTCCTCAAGTTAGAATATTAAAGTTTTAAACTTTAATATTATAAGCTAATGAGTTTTTCGTGAAGCGTGCCTGAAAATTGAATAGAGAGTTGTGTGTGAGACATGACGAAAATCTTTATTGCAGATTAAAGCACAATCAGTACCATTATCTTTTAAAAATGATGTCATTAAAATGGCCTCAGTGGCTTCGTTTACAGGACTCAATCCGAGAGGCCCAATTTTGTATGACTCTATTGCATGAGACAGGCTGGATCTCACCAATGGTTTGAATGATGTTATTCTCCAATTGGTCAATTGTTGTTGGTTTTTTGCCATAAACCACCGACTTAACGTAGCCCCAGCGACAAAAGTCTAAGGGCTTTAAATCGCACGATCTTTGCCGCTATTCCACATTGCCTCTTATGTAAATACGCGTTGTGGGAACTTTTCTTGCAACAACTCCAATTTAGCGCCCAAAATGTGAGACGTTGCGCCGACTTGTTGGTACCATATATCGTACAGATCTATATCATCCAACTGAGACCACAAAAAGTAGTTATCATGGCCTGATAACGTTCGCCATTCACCGTCTGACCATTATCATTTCGGAAGATGTATGACCGAATGACGCCGCCTGACCAAAATCCACCTCAAACAGTAAGTTTCTCCGGATGAAATGGAGACTCTTGATATTGGTGTGGATTACTCTCTCCCCAAGTCTGGAAATTTTGTGTGTTCACGAAGCTGTTTAACCAAAAATGTGCTTCATCACTAAAGATGATTTTTTGGCCAAAATTTGGATGCTTTTCCAGCTACCCCATAGCCCAATCAGTCAATGTGAGACGACGTTGGTGGTCTTGAGCTTCACTTCTTGTGTTAATTTGATCTTATACGGATGCATGCTCAAGTCTTTTCATAAAATTCGCCAAGTTGAGGTCGACCAAATGATTGTGCACAACGTGGAATTGAGAGGTTTGGGTCTTCAGTCACATTTCGGCAACAGCACCGATGTTCTCCCTAGACCGTGCGTTTTGGCGTCGGACAAGGACTGCTCGATCAGCAACCGAACCGCTTTGCTGGAATTTCGTAAAAATTTAGTACCTCGCAAAAAGTTTGGTGTACAAAACAAGAATTTTTATGAAAAATTTCAACAATTTCGGCACGGTGCTGAATAGTGTACATTCCATGGTAAAATGGCGGCTATAACAGAACACAAACGTAAAAGAATAACAGCGTTCCTACCTGAAACGACAGAGCAATAAAATTCGGACATAGTTATTAAGAAACCCTATATAATTCAGTCATACCTATTATATCGTAATTGTTTAAAAATCTCCCAAATCCCTTACCAGCAAATTTCCCTTCTACCCCGGCTGCATTACAGCACCCACCTTTCAACTAAACTTCACCACTCCTATTCACCCCACTATATTTCATATTTCATTCGGTCATACATCTTCTGTCTTTATCTAGCCCCATGTATCTCCTTATTTCCCTAACTACTTTAGTTCTTACTACACCACCCTCCTCTCTACGCGCTACAGCTTCCTCAACTTTATTATCATATACATTTTATCATCTTTAGTGTCTTCATTCCTTCTTATCCTTTCTACGCCATACCACTTCATTTCTGGTTTTCCATCAGCACCGACTGTTCTCTCCTCCTTTCTCAAATAACCCATTCCTCAGCTCCCTTAGGTTTTACCAAATTATTTTCCTCTTCATGCCAAATTGATTCTTCTTTTGCGACCCAAACAATATTATTAACTAATATTGTAAACTTTTATATTCATATATAAGCTTTAATATTCTAATTTGAAAAGTCTTCTTTGGTCTACTGGTTTAGCACGCTTGACCAGAAATTGAGAGGACTAGGTTCGATCCCCAGGTGAAGACATTTTATAAGTTATATGGTTTTAGAGCATTATTTTAAGAATAATTCTCTGAAACAATAATTTTATCAATGTTATGTTTTTCTGGAGGAGTGTATGCTAATCAGAGAAATCGCGTTGCAATTCTTATCACAACAATCGGCAAGGTAGTTTACGAATACATTCCAGTGAATTATGCTACTTAAAATTGAATGCGACCGCCTGTAAGACAGCTTCTTGAGTAAATGGGGAACACTAGCCAACTAAGCAGATAGGAGATAAAACGTAGACCCTTAGAAGCGAGAGATATATAGTAAATTCTGAACGCGAACGCGTACGTATATGAGTGCTTCATCGACAATCGGAAGGCGCTTCAGTGTGTACATCATAAAAATGATAGAACTACAGCGAAACACTGGAATAGATGAATCAGAGGTGCGTTTTAATGCCTATCTATATTGGCATCAGTCCGTGGAAGTTAAATTAGAGTTACCAACGTCAGAAGACGTACAAATCCGGAAGGGCTTTCCTCAGGGATGCATCTTAAAACCGCTGTTCTTCATATAGTCAGAGGCAACTTTTAAAGAAGCTCCGACTGATATAGCTCTTGTATCAAAACGAATGGAGTAATGTCTTAAGATATGCAGATGATACTGTGTTCTTATCTCTCAGGTTAGATAAATTACAGTTTTGCTTGAACCTTATTGTGGAGAACCATAAAGAATTCGGCTTGTATATGAACATGTCAAAAACGAAAATAATGGTGTTGGAACCAAAAAATGTAATGCAAGCGGGATAGAACATTCACGATAAAGAAGTAGCTGGAAATGTATCTACTTAAATATCTTAATGTATCTATTTAAATATCTTAATGCGGCGGTAGGAAGGAAATTCGAACTGGAATTGGGAATGCCCGACAAGTTTTTCTTAGCATGAAGAAGCTCTTCGCCATCATCAATCGACAGATCGACTTAAGAATGCGCATACTACGTTGCTATATTTTCCCAGTTCTTATATATGGGAATGAATGCGCGACCCTCAACTCGGCTATGGAAAAGCGTATTGAAGTATTCAAGAGTTCTCAAAATTCCTTAGACCACTAGAGTTGCCAATACTGAGGTCCTAGAAAGAATGAACAAGGAAAGGGTGCTACTAAATACCATCAAGAAAAGAAGGCTCTAATAGATCGGTCATATTATGACAAGGATGAGAAACGATCTTCTAAAGCTAATCATCGAAGGTAAAATCAGCGGGAAGAGATCAGTGAGACGACGCCAAAACTTATGACGTTGACGCTGGCTTGGCTGTACGTCCACTGACATTGTTCATGCAGCAGTTGCTCAAATCGCCATGTAGATTGCCAACCTTCGTTAGGCAAAAATAAGTTCTTTTATAATGTTTCTTTTTAGAAGTTCTTTTGCTAAAGTTCTTTTATAATGTTTTTGTAATCTTTGTGCCGAACTCATTGTAATTTTTTTTTCCTTGTAGAGAAAAACGATTATCCACAAAAACTAGTTTTAAAAGAAAATAGTAATAAAATAAGCTAATAAAATTTGTTACAAAGTCAAATTCCCAACAAAATGTATTCTATTTCGAAAATGGCTCTTTGACATTTTGTATGCATCAACGAAAATTTGATTTATTCATAATAGTATTACTCTTTTATGAAACCACTAGATTCGTTCCAGTTTAAATCAAATCTTACAAAACGTAGTTGAATTATTTTCTATCAATCTCACTTTATATCAGACGGTTACCATCTCTCTTACTTGCATCGTCTTATATTCGGAGTGAAAGAGAAATGCAAAATATAATTATGAAAAGAGTATCCTACAGAGACTGTATGTGTAAGTTAGTTTGAGGTCCCTACACTTATTTTTTTTTCGTATGTTCTTATTCCTTTTTCTTTCTGTAAAGCAATCAAATTCAATCTAGATGGTTTCTTTACAAGAATAAAAGAGACAGGATTCATCTGAAACCTTCTAACTTAACTAGCTTAACTATATTGGATTCTAAATCTTCTAGTACATACCAAAGTAAGAATATTTGGAACTTATTATTGGAAAAGGGTACTACAAGGGAAAAAGGATTCAATATACATGCTTGAAATTAATTTTAAATTTATTTAGGCTTTACCAATTTCTAGGCATACCAGAGTACTCTCAGAAGTATCCGACCTAACAAAGAAAACACAAAAAAATTGGGAAAACATATCTTTGTCCGTTTAGCTCGATATACTTTTCTCAGTAATGTTTATAGTGAGAAACGTGGGGCTCATAAAAATAGCCATCAACCGCAGAATCCACTTCTTCATTGTTGACAAATATTTTACCACCGAGCTATGTTGTTTAGTTTGGAAACAGAAAATAATTCTAGGGGGCTAAATATACCGAATAGAGTGCGCGAGAAACTAATTTGAAACCTAACTCATTGTTTAAAGTTGGTGATAAAGCATGTGTAAACATGAGGAAACAAAACTTTAGTTTTCGCCGATTGAGGTGGTTTCTTCTTGATTTCATCACTCAAACGCTGCAATAAGTGCGCATAATACTCGTCGTTGATCCCATGCGCATCCCATAAAACTGATGCCGTCACCTTCGTTTGCAGATGGAACTGTCTTCGTTTTCTTTGGAGCTGCTTCTTCCATTTCAGTCCATTGTTTCCATAGTCTATCGTCTCAAATGTGAAGTGATGGACGAATGTTTCATCTGTGGTTATGGATCGAGGCAAAGACTCTGTTTTGTTGTCGTGAAACTTTGCCAAACACTCGACTGAAACATCCTCACCACGCTGCTTTTGTTCCATTGTGAGTAATCGCGGCGGCATCCGTCTTGCTTTCTCATGTCGAACTTTTCAGCCAATATGCGATGTATAGCATTTTTGAAATGCCATCAATGTCTACTAGCTCGCGCATATTCATTCAACGGTCATCCAATACTATTTTGTGGATTTACTTCACCATTTCTGGCATGGTCTCTACTGTGTTGTTAGTCTTGGCAGCTCATACGGTCTCGTTTAAACTCAGCCACTCAAAATTTTACGGTTGTAAACAAAGGACCAGATTCCCCAGAGTAGTAGAATCTAGCTCCGCGTTGAAATTGGTTGGATTCAAGTCTTTCGACAAAAAGTATTGTATCGCATAACAATGACCAATTTTTTTCATCTTTACAAATTCACTGACAACGTTCACTATGACTAAACAGCGTAGCGTTGTCAAACTTCAAATTTAAGCTACATGTGGTTGGTACTTCCTACCGTAATCATTATTTTCAAACAACAACCGCCATCTATACGTCACGTAGAATGACATGTAATTAATAAAATGTTACACTTGAAAATGGAGGTATAGTTTCGAAACATATGTAGAGAAAATGCATCGGGTAGAGTATTTATTTAAATAATCACATTATAGATCACGTTATAAAAACAATATTCAAACTAAAATAAAGTTCATTATACAGCATATTTCTATTTCATAAATATTTTCCGCTGACTGCTATCTCCATTAGAACCTTGTTCCCTGTGTAATAAATGTCATTTTCCGTGCTAAACTTTAAACAAATAATGTTTACAATAACCTAGCCGATAGACAGCTTTTAATGGACTTGATTGTATTGGTTTGCCGCTTGCAATAGCTTAGCTAACGTGTTTGTGGAAAACCTCTTTATCAAAAATTGTGTGTTTACATTCCGCATGCTTTGGACGTTAGTACTTACTAAATAATGGACTCTTACATTTTATAACAATTACATGTTTTTGAAAAGGGTTTTTTAAATTGAATAACATTTTTCCTTAATTTGATGTTATTTACAGGACTTACTGATGACAAAACTTTCGTTTATAAAACATTTCCTTTCTCATATGAATTACATTTTTTGAATGAAAATTAACAAATAAAAAATTGCTTTATTGTTTCATTCAGGCGTCGGAGCCCTTCAGCCAACTTGCACACGCCTCATTGTTCAGAATGAGATGCCATACTTTTGGCAATGTTTGTTCTCGCCTGGTTGCAAGTCTCCACATTTTGCTCCCACTCTAGCCTTGGGCGCCCGCTCCCTCGAGTTCCTTCTGGCCGTGCCTCAATCACCAACATTGGCTTCCTTCCCTCTTCCATTGTTTTAAAGTTCATACCAGCGCAGCGTCCTTTTTTCAATTCTCTCGATAATTGACGCGGTTTGAACTGAATCATTACAGTGGTATTCTTGATACAAACCCTTCTTGTCCGTCCTGATACAATGCCTTCTCCCCTAAAGTCGACTTTAATGTTTTTCTAAAGTCAACTTTGATGTTTCTGACAAAGTTGATGCTATACTTGATTTTGCACCCTACAGTTGACTTTTTCATTTGGCTTTCCATCCGAAGTTATTATAGGTCCAAGGTACTCAAACCTGGTTACTTGTTACAATTTCTTTCCATCCCATTAGATATTAATGGATTCATGCTCATCTTATTTCAATTACCTTGCTCTTCTCTACATGAAGCCACATACCTTTGCCCCTTACTGTTCTTGCCCACTCAACAACCGCCATTTGCAAATCTTCCTGATTCTTTGCGATGAGTGCAATATCATCCGCATATATGAGCGACTGAACGTACACAAGTCTACCTCAAGTTTCTTACCTTGCACCGTGCTGCCATTCTCTTACACTGTAAAAGAATGGGGTTCATCCAGATGATGTATAATAAAGGATTGCGACTTCTTATTTCACATCCTTTGTCATGTGAAATTCTTAAGTCTTACTACCCCTTGTACTTTCCTACATACACTCTTGATTCCGCTCGCTAGTGCTACTGGTATTCCGGATCTCTTTAGTGCTCTCCACAACTGATATCTTGGCTTGCAGATCTCAAAAGCTGCTTGCAGGTCTAAGAAAGCTAAAAATGCTAGTCTACTTCTGCTGAGAAACTTATCCATGACATGCCGGATGGTAAAGATATGATCTTGAATTTCCAGACCCTTCCGAAATGTAGTTTGTTCTTCTTCTAACTCCGCCTCCACTTTATCCTTAAGTATATACCTTAAGGGCAATCAATGATAGACACACTGCTCTACCTTAGCACACTGTCAGGGATCTTGCAAGTTTCCCATAAACACCTGCATATTTACACCATCCAATGATCTTTATCACTTCTGGTCCAATTTCCTTTGCTCCTGTTACCGTACCTAATCTCATTTTGTCAATAGCCATTTGCACTTCACTACAAGTTACTCCTCCCCCTCCAAACCCTCCTATTCTTTCATGTCATTCTCAGTTAGTCCCTCTTCTTGTTCATCCCTAAAAGCGCTTTATAGTGAGCATGCCATACGCGAAGAATTGCATCTCATTCCATCATCACTCTCTCTCTTTCATTTTTAATACTCCTTACTTTCTTTTCAAACTTTCCTTTCAGACCTTTTATGGTCTGCCAGAACTTTCTCTGCTTTACTTAGTAATTTTCTTTTATTTCTTTCCCAATGCCTTCCCATGTTTCTCATGCAACTTCGCTATGCTGGTGCAAAGCCCGAAGCATTATCACGCAAGAAATGAGGAAGGAGGATGCGCAGGAGAAACACCTCGTTAAAAAACCTGGGTCTACATGGCTCGAGTGGTACTACCCTATTATAGGCGTTTCCTGGAGTACAGGTAAAGACTAAAACGTCACTGAAGGTAAAGAAGAATGTTTTCGGTATGGCAAAAGGGGCAACTGACGTTTTTGGGGTTAATAGAACAAGACCTGCTGCCTTGTGGGTCAAAGAGGGACCTTCGAAGGCAAAGGTAGCCCTCCAGCAGGAATCCCACCGGACAGCTAGCTCATTAATAACCCACCCGAGTGAAACTTATTATTCAGAGAACACATACAGTGGAAAGCATTGAAAATTTGAGTATACTCTTAGAAATTACCCGGAAAGTTTATTTAGATGGGTCTGTTTGCGGACCTCGGCAAACAGACAGCGGAGCGGAGTGGAGTTGTCAAAATGTTTCCCATCCCTCTGAATGAATAACTTCATGTTACTACTTCTTAAAATTGGAGCGTGACATTCTGGTGGAACCGCCAGGTATCGATCCGGATATTTTTTTCGATACCCGTCAAATACTCGGTTCCTATTGCTTAGATACGATCGCAATTCTTTAATGCAACAATGGCAGGCCATGCTTACTGCAACCATGGCAGTAAGCATTTTTTAATGATGAAAAGTCTGAAAAATCACCACAAAACAAAATAAGCAAGACAATCAAAACAATAGAAAGAACACCAACAACAACAAAAAGTGGTTTAAATTAAAGACTGTAAAAAACAAGATAAACTGCATAAGCTCCAAAACGCTCCTGGGGATAATCAAATTCCGAATAGGCCTTAAAATTAATTACACCACAAATAGTGAACTACCAAACTTCTACGTACAGCGCAATAGTGAAACTACACCATTATCCACTCACCTGGAAACACACTAATGTACTGTGAACTTTCGAAAGTAACAAGGACCCACAGTTATAAACAATAAGAGACCAATTTCCTTAATAAATGGAATGGCGAAGATATTAGAGTCTCTGTTGAAGGACAAAATCCTAAATTGAGCACAAAGTTAATCCACCTACACAATTCGGATTTATGCCGAAACTCGCGGCCATAGACTAGGAAACAATGTTGGATTTTAACATTTGGAAAAGTTGGATGCATCAGACACACAAACTATGTGCACTTTCTTAGGTATAGAGAAAGCATACGCTAAAGTTTAAGGAACAGTGCTAATCTACAAACTAAAGCAACTAGGATTAGACCGGGACATAGTGCCAATCATTCACTCATTTTTGCAAGAGAGGACATTCAGAGTTAAAATAGGCAAAACATTTTCCGAGGGGAAAACTGCAAGAGAGGGATTACCGCAAAGGTATCCCCTGAATCCGCTGCTATATAATTAATGTAAACACGACATGCCAACAAAGAAAAGAAAAACCCGCAAGGTCAACGCCCTAAAATTAAGAAGGTCCCGTTACATAAAATTTCGTTACATTACAACTAAAAGCCAAGGATTTAATAAACAATGCAACAAAAAGAAGAACTGAAATGGTAGACAGAATAACAACAAACTCCAAAAATGACATACCAAAGCAGATTTCTAATCTTCTCTAGTAAAAACAAGTATCGAGTCATCCCATTATGGTTCGGTACACAGGATGCAACCAGACAATGGAAGTATGATACAAGAGGAAGTGAAAAAGAAATTAAAGCGATTTGGTTACCTACGCAATATTCCGGGTATCAACAGATGACTTCATGTACTCTAAAAAAAGCATTAAGGTTGTTGGTGTAAGTTGATTCGTACTACAAAGTTGTTCAAGTCAATCACATCCATCATTAAGTTATCTTAGTTCAAATTTGTTTACGAAACCGTTATTCGCACCTTTCTAAATTTCCTCAATATTGGCACCTTTCTGTACTTTGGCGTTAAAATCACCGACAATGACATTAACGTCACTGGTGATTACCTTTCTTGGTAATACACAGAGGTTTTCAAAGAAAGTTTTTATTGCTTCATCATCAGAATAACTAGTAGGAGCATATGGTAGGAGTAACTTGTACACGTGGACTACCGTTTCCTGTGTACCACTATTTATTTAGCTGAACAATCTTCACCTTTCATTTAATCTTTCCTATTTTAAGGAAATAATTATTATTGCCCATTTCAATGTATGGACTGTATGCACTGTAGTTATACTTCAGAATCATCAGTAAAGCAGTTGTCAAAGTAATTCCACGTTCTCGCTAATTTCAAAAATAAATAATAATCATTCAGTTTTTTCTTCTTATCCTTATTACATAATTTTTTCATCTGGAATTACTTTTTGTTTCTTATTAACTCTGTTCTATTCATTTTGCGCATAATAGCAGCCATTAATTAGTTTTAGAGCGCAATTGTTTATAGAGGAAATTTTAAATGTTCTCTAAGCACGCATTCAACTTTTAAGCGTTACGCTCTAACATCCTTAGTAGTTCAATACCGTTTCAAGATCATCACTTATGCATTAGCGCACAAATACGAGTACGCTAGACAAGATGCTCTAACTACGGCTGCACGCATCTCCGGGCCAGACCAGACACACGTAAACGTAAAACGGTCTCCAGGGTTAACGTCTTTCCTACTTCTCAACTTCATAAAGCTGGCTTGTAAAACGCTCTGAGTGGGCTACTTATATACATATATACCATCACTTGCATTATGGCGAATTTGATTTAATTTTCATTACATATACAGATCCGTACAAGAACATATTTGTTTAATATTAGCAATAATGTACTATGTATTAGCCGAGTCTCGGGCAGTTTTTGCTCAGATATATAAAGATGTTATATTTTGAATTAATCGCTGTATACACATATGGTATAATGTATTGTATCAGATATGTGTTTTGCATTTGGACGAATTACCATCGTTAACAAATTGAGATGAACCATTAATGTATTTACCAATGAAGCAAGGGACTTTAACAAGCAAAGTTCACCTCGTATAACACTTACATTGGGTTTTTTTTTCTGAGATGCATCGGACCATTATAAAGGTAGCCAAAGTTGTTTCTCCAGTGATCGTAATAGAAAAGGGCACTTTAACAATCAAAGCTAAACACCTTAACATATGTGGTTCATCTCCAATCCTACTTAGTTAAAAACTCATCTTACCACGTAAAGATAAATTCTACTTACATCTTCATTCAAATATCGTGTTAGTACGTACTCTAATACTGGAGATGAACAACATATGTTAAGGTGTTGAGCTTTGATTGTTAACGTTCCCTTTTCTCTTAAGATCACTGTAGAAACAACTTTGGCGATCTTTAGAATGGTCCCAATGCAAGTGTTATACGAGGCTTTGTGAGGAACTATGGAGATGACGATTTAAGGGAAGAGCTTCTCTGCTGCCTTAATTTACCTGGACGAAGCATTAGTTCAGAAATATTTGAGACACTTGATCAGTATTTTAAGACAAAAAGATTAGTCTGTAAGAAATACGTTGATGTGCGTAGGGACACCAACGCGAGCATGACTGGCCGACGTTTAGGAGTTTAAGACTAATTGAAAAAAAAAGGAAATAGCGCACCTAGAAGTATTATTCGCTCATTGTATGATGCATCGGGAGCTTCTAACCGCAAAGAAACATTCTTCGGAACTAAACGCATTGATAAATGACGCGGTGAAGATTATTAATGAAATTCGTAGTTGAGCTATGAACTCTAGGCTTTTCGCGGTGGCATGTGAGAGTTCATAAACTCCAATCACCAACATCTACTCCACGCAGAAGTTAGATGGTTATCAAGGGGCAAAGCTCTTGCACGTCTGCTTGATCTGAGGGAAGAAGTGAAGCAGTTTCTACAACAGCGGAAATCTGATCTAATAGAGCTTATATTTAGTGATGAGTGGATGTCTATTCTCGCATATCTGGCAGACAAATTTGGTCTTATAAGCGAACTTAAATTTCTCTTCAAGGGTCTTGTATGAATATTTTTAAAATAAGAAATAAAGTTGATGCGTTTAAAAGGATTTTGGATTTCTGGGATAATTCCATACAAGCAAAAGATAAAGAAGAAAATCAAGAGAAATATATTGGAATGTCTCCACTTCAGAAAGATTTTTTAAAGTCTGCTTATATACTCTGCTTATTTTAGAGTCTGCTTATATAAAGTCTGTTTATATTAAACACTATAAGTCAACATTTAAGAGCGTTAGTTAAAGCGGATTTAGTCCTCGTAAAAAGGAAAAGCCGATTGAATTAATTTCGGATGTCACTCTGTTGTCCAGGCGTGAAACGCAATCATTATCCCAATTTTAGATATCTCTCGATAAAGAATATCCAACTCTGAGTTATGAAGCTATCAATTGTTAGTTGTTCTTTCGACTTCCTAGTTGTGTGAAAAAACATTTTCTAGTACATCGGCAATCAAACCAAACAAAGAAATCGGCTGTATGTGTGTTCAGTGCCTCGACTCTCTGATACAACGTTGCAACATGGGATATCAGATTTGGTTGCAAAAATGCAGCAACAGACGTCACACTAAGAAAAATTGTAATTTTCACACCATTAAATAAATAAAATTCTATATAATATTTTGTTCCAAATATCACTTTTTAAAATATTCAATTCTCACTTTGACTGCATTGAAAATAAATATTTCCAGCTTTATATTCGTCCAATATAGCGTGCATAAAGGAATTTAAGCTCCGTCGTAAGTCCAAATAATCATAAGTCGAGAACAGACTCTACATATGTGTATTTGGTTCACATCGGTCCGTGAAATATTTTTTCTATTTTTACCGGTCTAATTTCTTCGAGTTAGAATTTCTTAACAATACAAATTCGAAAAAAGTAAAGCGAGTAAATGCATTACATTTTGTCAAATCTGTAAACTAAGATGCTATTGTCAGTGGCAGATTATAATCCTGAAATATATTTATTTTAATTTTGTGACGGGTCCACAATTATATGTTATACTGAACTCAAATATTTTCAGTTCGTCTTTAACTATGATGTAAACTTCGGGTTGCCAAAGGAATATGCATATCGACAATAAATGGTTGCTACTCTAGTCAAATATTGTGTTTTCTTAAAACCGCAATGTACAGACGTGCAAAGCCGCCGTCCGGCTGCGCATGTTTTTCATATTGAATGTTTATTATATAAAATACACAGGTAGGCGAAATACAGTTACCTCCCATCTACAGCTCTACATGTCTATGCTAATCGGCTCATCAAGTATTGAGTTAATTTGAAGAAATGATTAAAACACAATTACTAGGTTAGTTATAAAGGTTCGATGATCAATACTCAATAAATCAGGCCATGCTTTACGCAGTATATAATAAAATTTTTGACATTCAATATATAAAAGAATATTTATGTTTCATTTTCCAGTATAAATAACAATTTAGTACATATGTGGTATATATAAGATATATTACAACTTTTTGATATATCTTAAAGATAACGCGTTTCAACAAACAACATTTCAAAACGTACAATTTCATTTCATTTAGCATATTTATATCTTAAATAAATGATTGTTATAGTGCATATTAGTATTTGACTGAATGAAACAGTGTAAACGCATCTTAAAAATCCCAAAAGTAGCGTGCTGCCATCTGGTTATTTAGTATTTTAACACATAGCCGTGAAACATCTTATTATTATATAGATCTTTGGTGGTGCTTACAATGGCCGATCCTTCGGCCCTTACTGAGTAAAGTATGGGCCGCCAAAAAAGTGTGAATGCTATGTTAGGTGCGCATTCAACATTCTTGGACCTTACTAAGTAAAACAGGAATCGGCAAAATTGTAATACCGATGATGTCAAAATTCCGATTACCTACTTGAATATTATATATTCGCACACCGCGGTGTTGCATTGGGGCGTGCTGTGGGGTCTTATTGATTCGCATATCATTCTAGATCATATATCACCGCAGTGAATGTAAAAAAAACATTATGACGCCGCGATTTGAGGTTATGTTTATTAATATTATCGCGAAATTATAATCTTGATGGCCTGGTGTTGTTTTGGGTGCTCATCGTTCGTAGATCTTCCATGTAATAGTTGTTTTCTCAGGTTTAGTATTTTAACAGATTGTAACTTCTTATTAATCAAGGTGTGCATAATGTCCTTAAAAACAGGTCATCTGCTTTCTTTCAACAGTTTTCTTCAAAATTAGGTATTAAAGCATAATTGTTTTTAAAAGTAGATTCAGCATTTGAGTTACATTCCTCGTTACATCCCGCTCGCTTTTTCAAGGCGCCGCGATGCACAGTTTAGGATATATAGGTATATATGGGAAACAGTGAAACTGTTCAATAGAGGCTATCAATACAATCTTATAAGTCATCTTCAATTTATGAATGTACGCTTTTCAAATAAAATATATATTGGATAAAGTTCATATATCTCGTTTTATATACATGATTCTATAATGTGCTTGAAAAGCAGTTCGTGTATTCTTTTTATTTCAATCTTTTTGCTTCTCCACCGGGTAGCAGTAGCGTCTGCCAACTTTTCGTTCTTTTTTACGCGTTACAAATTCACTAAACGGCGCATAAAATGTTTACCTTAATAGAATGTGTTTTACCCATGAGACATACGTCTGGGTAACGCATGTCTAGGTGCTCTATATTCTGTAATAAACATGAAGACGACTCAGTGCATAAGAAATATACGAACTTTAAGAATAAACATATCTATTTTATTTTCTTTACATCAAGTTTTACTTGAGATAAATTTTCTTGCTCGGTTATGGCGGCAGTTTTATATTTATATATTTCATGAAAATAAGATTTATACCAGTATTCACACTATCAATCAATTGAAAACGGCTATTGGCATAACTTTTAATATAACTTACATAACAATATTCTTTCCTACATGACAAATTTTAATAAACTAAGAAAATGAAACAACTACAATTAAAAAAAGATCCAAACCCATAGGACCTCCTAGTTTTCCTCCCACAAATAGGAATAAGGAATTTTCCCTTTCACTTTATTCCCTCCCCTCAACTCCCTTTCATCTTCCTTCTCACCTCGATAATTTTTTTCATTACCCCTATATCTTTTATTCCTTTGTCTAAACACATTCTTATATTCTCTGCCAAACACCGTTTTCATCACTCCAATTCATTCTCGTACATGCATTCACCTAATGTTTCCACCTATCTTGAACTCAATAATATTCTCTCACATCATCCATCCAATACCACTCCCACATCTATATTGCGTAATCACATTTTTTCCTGCCCATTCAGTACACTGCAATATTTCCAATTATATCTCCCACATCTCAATATATTTTCCATCTTTCTTGCACCTCTATATCAGTCATCCTTATCTCAACTTGATTTACAGCTTTGTCCTCATCACATCGAACCATCTTTCCATAGACCATCATATTCTTTCATCTTCCAGATTTTCCAGATAAAGCATTTTGCACTAATCTCACATTCTCATCCACAAAACTTTTCTCTCATAATTTACTAACTTCTTTATTCCTTAATTCCAACATTTGAACTTCTCACATTCTGGCAAAACTCACTCGGTGTTGACTTTTCTACTTCAATTATTCTCCACAATACTCCATGCAGCAGTCCATTTCCGTTCTGTCTTTTACACCTGTACTTGCGCTCGATATAACAATATACTTTGCCCACAAACTTCCATTACTGTGAGTCTCATTCTCAACGAATCGCCAAATTTCCATTCCCATAGATATCTTAGTTTTTCATTGCTACTCTTGCTTATTTCATCTCCAACATTACATGTCCGTTGCAATTCCCATTATAATTATAAGTAACACCTACATACTTGTACATTTTCACAATTTCAATCACATTCCCTCCCTAACTCAAACTTGCCTTTATTGCTATTCCTCTCACCTCCCTTCTTACATACCATCAGATTACGTTTTGCTACATTCAGCTGTAAAGCTCTTTTCTCCAAATACTGATTCACCCTTTGAATCATTTCTTTCATTGCTTCTCTCAAATGATCTCTTTCCAAATGATCTCATCCCATAACTTGATCTCTTTCCCAATCATCGCCCCTCCGTTTCCGTTTCTCAACACTGTCCGTTTCTCAACACATTTTTCAAATCTGATTTCAACTCCCACTCATCGGACATGCCTGCTTACCCCATTTCTTAATTCAAACCATTCAAACACACAATTTTCTACTCATGCTCTTACTTTTGTTCCTTCATGCATTCCTTGCACAATCTCAATTATTCTTTCTGACATTCCCACTTCATTCATCTTCATCCATAATTGGTCAAATGCTACTTGTGAATCTAAATACATCAGATGTAATTTCTTTCCGATACACAGCTCTTGATTCATTAGATAATTTATAATTACCAAATTATCCTGCCGCACATTTTGCATTGTCCATTCTCCTTATGTCCTCTAATACTTTCTATGCCTTTATATCCTCTTTCTTGTCATCCGTATAAATTCCACTTACTCTGCTCTATCTGCTCCTATCTAACGCTTTTCGCTGCCCCCCTTCGGCCTATCCAAAGCTACTATTCCCTGTTAACACTTAGTATGTCGGTAAGTCCATCTGCTTTCCAAAAAAGCTGTCCCTGGATGTTCCTCTTTGAAGGTTGTACCCCCAGATATATATTTTCTCTGTGTAGAGCCAATCATTTTTTTGGTACAGCTGCCACGATGTCACAATCGTCTTGTAGACACAAATCACTCTTAGCAATCCAGTTGACCCCTCTCCAGTGGTTCCACTTATGCGGGATATAAGCCTCGAGTTTTAGGTGCTGACTCTGCTCGCTTTTTCAACCACATGTTTCACATGGGCTTCTAAATGTTGTGAATTCTCGAGCACTACTTCCAGTTATTTGACCTCTTTGCTCAAAGATATAAGATGTCCAATTACTACACTCTTTTTGGGTTGAGACTTTTTTTCGTCCAGTTAGCCATATAGCCTCTGTTATCTGGGATGCTAACTGGAGTTAATTGCAAGCCATCCACTGTTCGATTATTTTCATTGCTCTATTTAAATTTAGTTCGAGCTAATGTCCGATCCTGGAAGTGGAAGTTGTCATAACAGCAAAGTCGTCGGCAAACACAAAAAGGACTAACCCCTGTGGAACTCAACATCCGAGTATTTTTTTTTTGCTCCTTGTCCTCAGTTGTAGTATAGCGGAGAACTCTCTCTGAAAGGTAGCTAAAAAGAATTTATTGCGCGTAGGTACGGTAGTGTTTTTTTTTTCTATAAGCGCTTTCTATTTGCCTTGAATGAAATCCACCCAGCATTTAATGGATTTTTAACAATCAGCAAAACTAATGCACCACACAGATCTTTTTTGTGTCTTGTAAACAAAAGAAACCCTCAAATGAAACACCTTTTACTTTGCAGGAGGAAGGATTCAACTCTCCGGTCCAAAATCCATTTTTGCTCAGTTCAAGTTCGCCCAATCCAATATCCTACTCTTCTGCGCTTGCGTTAGCGTACTGGTCTACGTAATCACTGCTGGTGGATATTACGCAATATAACCTAAATGCTACGCAATCCAAGATGGCCGCCGGCCCAAATGTAAACAAAAACGAACGTGGTCTGGGGCTCAAAAGCACGTGGAGCATGTGCGGAGGTTCCATCTCCAGTCCAAATGTCAGTAGATTTGTCTGTTGGCAATGCAAAAAGGTGAAAAGTGCCTAGATTCTGAAAAACTGCTAGATTATACGAGATGTGTTATAGAAAAATAAATACAATTTTTTTGAAAAAATCGAAATGACATAATTTGACAACGCAGTGAATTTGACAGTTGTCATTTGGAAATCCAAGATGGTTGCTGACATCGCATTTCCGGTTTAGGATCCTGGGGTTCTCCGAATAGATTTTTTTCATTGAATAGCATATTTAAAATTTTTAATGTTGATGAGGGCAGCGGTGGTGGTGGTCGTATTTAAAGTTATGATGCTATCAGGGTTAATATAAATTTCTTGTATAAAATATATGCAATATATAATGATTGAATATACCACATAGAGGTAAAGCTGAAAATTTGGTATAACCCCTCTCTGTCTGTAAAAATCAGCGTGTCATCCAAAGTCACATGGTCTTTCTATCTGTCCCAAGCTTCTACTCTTCGCCTTCCCCAGTGCACCCCTCCCCTTCCAGTGTCTTTCACTGGAAGGGGGGGGGTACCCCTCACAGTGTACTCTACCAGTGTATCCCTCCCCTATCTGTCTGGCTCTAGTTACGTGATATATTTACCAGACTAATAGTTAATATCAATTTGCAGTAAAACCAGCTGATTTAACAAAGCAACCGATTTTAGTCAAATATAGATCTATATATTAAATCAGCGCCCAAGAACAAATGACTGTCGCTGTTTAAAAAGTTTTAGAGTTGAAAGGGTAATTCCAAAAGTTAAAATTTGCACAAGTGTTGTAAAAATTCTGTAATCGTGTTAGCATGTAGAAAAACTCCAACTATAAATTAATTACTACATAACATATTAAATACATTTCCGTTCTTTCGTCAAGTATTTCAATATATAAGTAGATTACAACAGAAATGAATAAATAGAATTCTTTAGATGTGTTTTATTAGAGTTTATACACGCAATGTTATATTATACCAATGTATATTTTTTGTGGTTCAACAAGTGTATATTTTCCGTATTGCGTGTTTAAGTGATTACCTGTTTGACTTAATAAAGCCACTCAACGTGTTTCACTTCAAGAAATGATTTGCAGGAACAATAAGTTATGTACTATGAGCAAAATGTAGGCTGTGCACTAAAGACATTTTGCTGATATTGGCTGTTAATTTATGTATGGGTTTCAATCAATTTTTAAGTAATTTATAATTTTGGTATTGTGAAGGATTTGTGATCATGAACCGAGAAGAACTTCGAAAATAGTAAATGGCAAGTGAGTATCAACAATTAGCCAATACCTTTTTACCCAATGCGTTACAGTATGCCACTTGAAAGATATTGCGTACTCTGATTGAAATATATTGTCAAATATTTATATTGTTAATGAATAAAGATTTTTTTTTAATATGAATTTCCCTATAATTCTTATACTTTGACATTTATGCAAAGAGTTTGAAAGAATAATATAGGTGCATTATGAATCCAATGAAACATAGAGGCTGATATTATTTTTCAATATCTATCTTTTCCTCTCTTAATCTAACCTCAAAATTCAAATCAACAAAACGATGCGTTTAGATGCTGAAGAATAACAAAACGAAAATTTCATGAAGAAAATTTTATGTACGTCTGATTAAATTTCAGTTTGGTCAGAATCTTTTTCGTTTTTTTTTCCTTGAACAAGATGAAAATATGAGTGGGTGAAAACGAAAAATACAAAATGATGTTAGAGAAAAAGGGACAGAGAGAAAAAAAAAGGAAAACAACCAAAAAGAAAACTAGGCGGAAAAATCTGTTCGATTTTCCTTATGCAAACAAACTCCGATATTTACTCAGACCGTCACGAATCAAGTCAAAAGAGATGCATAAAAACTGAACCGAACGATACGAGATAGCATCCATATAACGTAGATGTAGATAAGAGATATATGAAAAAAAAACAAGTAAATAGAAAACAGATATACTGGGAGTTGAAAAAAATATTTTATATGAATATATACTATTTTATCTGCTACTGAAGAGTTTACGAAAAAATTAAGAAGACAGATTCAGTATTAAATCCTTTAAGTAGAAGATGATGAGTAAATAATGATGAGTAAAAAACTTTTTATTCTAAATTATAGCATATTATTTGAAGCAATATGTACGTAATACCAAGGAACAATTTATAATTACAATAAATATCTTAAAAAAGCGGCCCGTTCAAGATGTATGGAACAATTTCACCAATTATAATAAGGGCTCATCAGCACCTTCTTTATTAGGAGCATCACTATTGCAATATTCTGAAAGACACGACTCACTAAGCTACTAGCCTGCTAATTGTAGATGAGAATTCGTCTTATGAATAATTAATTTATAAATGCAGTCAGCATTACACTTAATGGAAATTGATGTTTTGAATTATTATAAATTGTTGTAATCGGCATCACAACATCCTAAATGAGGGTGGGTGAAATAGGATATCATTGAACCATTTCAATAATCAAAATATTAAGTGCAAAAAAGAAAGACTTAACAATCAGGTCATTAATATCCATATCACGATAGTCTCTATAGTACGCGCAAACGCTATAATTAGATGAGTAAATAATGCTACATTTTTCAATTGTTAAATTTTTCTTCCCTGCACTTAATATTTAGATTGTTGAAATGGTTCAATAATGCCTTATTTCACCTACTTCTTATTTAGGGAGCTGCGATGCCGACGACAATAATTTATAATAATTAAAAACATTAATTTCCAATATAATCTAAAACAAATCTAATGCTGACTGCATTTATAAATATATAACTCACAATACGAATTTTTATTTCTGCAAACAGGCTAGTGGCTTAGTAAACTCGTGTCTTTCAAAATATTGCAACAGTGATGCTCATAATAAGGAAGGTGCTGATGATCCCTTATAATAATGGACGAAATGGTTCCATACATCTTGAACTAGCTGCTTTCTCAAGACATTTGTTGAAATTATAACTTCTTCTTTTTTGGTATCTATTACTTCTTTAAGTACAAATCGTAGGGCAGAATATGTTCATGTGAATAAACAATTAATCCTATTGCTGTAATAAGCTCAGTGTTTAATGGTACATTGCTGAAAATTATATTGTTGTATATCTAAATTGTATATGTAAATGTGGATTTTTGCCATTGTACTCTAAGTAAAAGGTAGTCATATCACAATGGCAGTGTATCAATTGTGTTCACTCTAAAGACACTTTGCTCAAAAATATGTATTTTTGTCATTGTACCAAAAGTGGTTTTGCTAAAGTTTGAACGAAAAGTATATATTTCATATATTTTAATTTTTATACTTTCGTAGTAGCTTGACCATTATACTATCATAAGTGTCCGTTTTTTGTTAAATATGATAAGGAAATTTTTAGAGTGTACATTTTTTCTGGTTTTGAACTATAACCTTTAGTAAGTATAACCTTTATTGGCATAAATAATTCACAATACATACTTACTTAAAGAACAAAACAATATACAAATCACTGTACGTTAAATATACTTAAAAAAAATTATAATAAACAGCGGAAAATAAACACCGAAGAAGATAAAGAACGAATAAACAAAACAAAAAAAGAAAAGAAAAATGAAATAAAACTTCATTTCAAGAAATTAATCATTTATTCTAACTCCCCCCCCCCCCCCCCCCATATACTAACTCCTAACCATATATTAACTCCTAACCTTCTCCCCTCCTCCTCTTATCCCTATGTACCATCTCTTACCTTCGCAATCACCATTAAAATGTTATTCATTATTTCCCACTACCCTCTTGTCCCGAATATATCCTTCAATTCTCCCCAAGCATCGTTTCCCCTTCATTCCACTCCATCACTCCACAACCTCTCATCCAATGAAATCACGCCCTCCCCCTGAGCAATGATCTGGCCAGAGTGTCCTAGTCCCTTCTACTGAAAGGTACCCATCCCTTCTAGTTTAGAAAAAAGTGTTTATGCCACCAAATATATATTATTCTAATACAACTAAAAACTGTAAATTATCAAAGTGATTCGAATGCTAATTGCTGAAATGTAGTAGACAATAGAACGCAGCATTTTATTCACGTTTTCCAATACGACGTTTAATATATATTTTTTTAACTTATATAGAAAAATTTGAATAATGGATTTGAAATCTCTTGCAATTCGTTTTTATCGAGGATTATCGAGAATTTGATATTCAGATATTTTTACTGGCAATAATAAAAGGAATATTCCGGCATCTAATCGGCCAACGAAGACATTTATAGTAAAGGTGCATTATGAAAAGTGAAACATAATTCTGTAAATTAAATACAAGTTATAAAATTTGTAAAATGGGTTTTAATATTTATATCACTCGATACAATGTTTGAAAGACTATCAGCACTAGCAGTGTGAATTCCAACATGGCCGCTTGTTATTTGAACGGTAGCATCGAAACAACGGCAGTATTGCCGACAACAGTTAGTATACTTCAAAAGGGAATTCCCTGATCCAATCTGAACGCACGTACGCTGCATTTTGCTATACAAAAGTTATTACATTGCTCGCGGTGGACCTATCAGCCAAAGTGCTGATTGAAGAATGTGGCGTTAAATAAAATTTCAGTAAATGTTTCTTTTGACTCCATTAATTTTCGTTGTGAATATGAGTTTTAAAGATAAAAATATTTCAAAATATTTTATAAGGATAATGGAACTTTTCTAGTTAATGTTGCGAACATTTATGCATCCAAAAAGGGAACAACTTACACTTTTTGTATTAACTGTGTGTATGATGTGTATGACAAAGATAATCGGGGTTCGAAAAATATTAAGACAGATACGAAAAGGGAAAACAGATTGGGTTGAATATGATGAAGTAAAATAAAAAGAGAGAAATAAATAGGATAAAAAAGGTAGATGTATGCAAATGGTTAAAAGTGAAAGGGCCAGCAGGAAACAAAAATATGAACAGTATGGATAGCATAGTGGTGGAAGGAAAAAGAATGAGGTGGGATATGGAAAATATGAATCAAGATGGTTTAGATGAAATATGGGAAGAAGAGGTGAAGGTAGCGATAAACAGAATAAAAGTGGAGAGTGCGAGTGGATCGAATGGGTTGCCAGTGTGTTTAACTGGTTAAACAGGGTAGTATTCACCTATACTTCCTCTAAAAAATATTCAATGCAGCCTATTTACTCTCAGATCAGTGAGGTTATCTCGAGGATGAGGACCACGCTGCTTATAGTCCGAGATTATTCAAAAAAAAAGGAAAACAACTGACTATATTTCGTCGTAAATCTATTTACTTAAAGTTCTATTAGTCAGTCCGAGACATATAGGTAGACTCGGATGAAGACCTATGGATCGATGAAGTACTGAATTTGCACGATTTTTGGGACCTACCTGGAGACGCTAGACCATGGATCGTGTTCGTTGATAGTCACAAGGAGAGACGAAGATTGATACAGACTGAGGATTACACACATACACACACACACACACACACATTTATATATATATATATATATATATATATATATATATATACCATTTATATCATGTAATAGAATATTTTTTAGTGTCTGAGGGGGCGCTGTTTTAATCCTAAAAGGGCACGGTGGGGCGACCGCGCCCCGTACCATCGCTAGATCAGCCACTGTTTCTGATTGTTTTTTAGTTTTAATACAAACCGCAATAGTTTTTCTTCTCCGTCTTGGTCGCATGCTTGCTATATTGCTTCATTCCAGCTTTCCTTTCCTTTCTTGCACAGCATTTGCTTGACCTGTTGTTTTGCTTTTTTTTGTCATGTGGGTGCTGTGTTCCAGCAAACTTTGCCGTCAGTCTGTTTTTGTTTTCAATTCTTTTCTTCTCCTTGTTTAGCGACCATCTGTTTGCTAGGCGCTCTGTGGCAGTACTTTGCTTAGTGTTTTCCTGTACAAACTTTGTTAAGTATACGACTTATTTTTCAATTCCATTTATCGTTTGGATATTTTCTGAAAGAGGTTTAAATTTTGTTACTTCGTATACGTAGCTAGGCCACCTTGTTTAACGTGCGCTTTGTGTGAATTGTGAAGTTTTGTAATTCCGTAATGACCGGAAGGTGGTCCAATGATAACGCATACTTGACTTTTATTATTTTTTTCCTCATAGATCTTGTGCACAAGGAAAATGTCTATTACGTAATCTCTTCTGTCGATTCTTGACGCCAATGATGTCGGTTCGCTCTGGCTGATTACTTCCACACTTTCTTTGTCTTTTAAAAACTCAAATAGGTTTCTACCTAACGGGTTATTTATTCTACTGCCCTAAGATGGATGCTTGGCGTTTAAATCACTCCCCAATTGTTTTTCCATACTTTATAATTTACAGTATGTATTCATTTGTGGGCTTAACTGACGGCCTTAAGTATAGTGCTATCAACGTTACCTGCGCGCCTCCAAATCTTGTTCTGATTGCGACGCCTTCTAAGTTTTGTGGTTCCATCACCAGTCTGTTACAATATTTTTTCCTTATGATGAGAGGAACGCCCCACCACTTTTTGGTGATTTATGAGTATAAGGTTTTTCACACAGTTCCAATCACTGGCTCTATGATTACCAGCGCAGTTTGCGCACATATAATGTCCATTTTGTTTCATGCACTCCCAAGACGAATGGCTCTCTGCACAGTTTTTGCACACATACTTACATCACGTTACATCTACGACGTTTCGTAGATGTAACGTGTTTCCGTTGATTCCGTTTCGTTTCCGTGTTTCCGTTGTTGAACGTGTTTCCGTTTCGTTTCCGTTGATCCCATCAAGTTCATGACATATTTTACATCAAACAGTTGCTTACCTTTGTCTGTCTTCTGTGTGTTTACTAAAACCAGTGGGAACTTGTTAGTTTTATTACCTAGGCTGTGTACAGAGTTTTACTGGAAGGCCATGTTCTTCTAAGTTTTCCTTTATTTCTTCATTGGAAAGGATTTCTGATAGTCCTCTCAGTACTATGTTTAATTATTTTTCATCTGGAAGTTGAAAAGTGTGAAAAGGATCTCCCATACATTCTAAAACCTTTCTTGTCTTTTTAAAGTTCTCTGCGCACGTTGTAAATAATTTAACTCATTCCCTGCAGTATTTGGCTAAATCCAACTCTATATGGTTAAGCTCCATATATTTCCTTATATTTCCATAATTGTTGTTTGTGTATTATGATTGGGGGAGGTTTTCTAGTTTTTTACTTGGTCAACTGTCGTTAACTCTTCTGTCTGTGATGGAGGAAAGGATCAGGTTTTCAATTTCTTTTGGGTTTCTTATGAAATAGTTCGTCAACTCTTTGGCAGCTACTTCTCTCTTGTTTTCGGTACCGCTTTTCCTGTTTTGTCCATTTTCTAGAATCGAAGCGACGAATATGCAGACATACTTACCGGCACAGTCGAAGATCCATCTATAGAATCTTCTCCAGTTTATGAAGCGGAGTCATAATTCTGACGGTGCTTTTTGAATTTTTCTTTATTCTGTCCTTTGTGACTCTTTTAAGAGAAGATCTAGCTTCTATGCGTGTCGTGTTTGTGGCAGTTTCTTGTCCTTGGCTTTCTAATATTCCTTACTTTTCTTTTCTTCCTCCATGGTTTTCCTACATACCTCTAGCTCTCGTGTAAGCTTACTTATCGCTCTCTCCAAATTTCTGCGCACTATTGTTATTCTCTCCTATATGAAACGAACCCGTTGCTCATTCGTGTAAACCATTTCTTCTCTTTTAGTATTCAAACAATTATACTGTTACTCTCTGTCTATTAGTTCGCACTTTCCACTTCACCAGGCGCCTGCCATTCTGTTAAACGTCGAAAACCGGGCTGCCCAATCCTTGCTTTGTTATTTCAGTGTAAATCTACTGAATCACGCATTAAACTATCCATAACTCACTAACTGAAATAACATCTCGTCGCGTTGACGCGCGACACTTTTAAATACGCCTACAGCTAATATAGCTCAAATCAATCGCAATTTGTACATAATAGAAACAAATTATGCCTCATTTTATCTGTTTTATCTGTTCTACTATAACATTTGCAACACACTGGATTTAGTCATTTTGAATTATTGGTGAAGTCCCAGAAAAAAACTGTTGAATTTTCCAAATGAGATTCTAATAGCTGATCATACAGTCTAATAAGATTTAATAATTCTATATAATTTCCTTTGTTCACTGACAGCACTCTCATCATGACCTCGGAACGGTAACTCTTGCTTGTCCAAATAATCTTCAGCATGAATCAAACGTTTCAGAATTTCTCTATTTTTTGAAACTTTTTTATTATGTTACATTCATACTTAAAGATTTATGTTTATCAGTTAGAAGGTCAATTATTTGTTTTTCGAACATTTTTTATTTTAGTAAGTTTTGAATGTATTCGTTACTTTTCTCATACCTTTTTGAAGAAGTACTAAAATGATTTAAATCTGAAATCTTGCGAGATTGAATTCAACAAAAAGTTAGAGAAACTGAATATGTTAACAAATTTTCTATAAAGTTAATTTCTGGTTCTGATTCCATTACTTACTGACCCTGAAAATAATACCAAATACTGCACACATTTTTCTTTTAACATAATTTAATTGCAAAAATGGACTTTACTTGCAAAAGGACAATGGACTTCACTTGCAAAAATAATAAAGAAACAAATATAAACGTAAAAGAAAAGAAATACATATTAAACTTACGAGTGCTGGCCACAAGATTGTTGCATTAGTCTTGGTCTGTCGCGAGAATGGGTCGCCATGCTTTCCCGCCCACCAGAGTGCCTGTTCCACCATAAACAAATGGAATAGACCGTCCTTATAGATACTAATCCATTCTCTCCGATGCCATTCCACGTCGTCGTATTCGACTAGCACCTATTAAGAAAAGAAATAAAATTAAGTATAAGCTTCTAAACTTCAATTCAAACTCAAACGAAAACGTTTCAAGGAGAAGCTTTGTTTACAAAAGTGTAAATATCAGGTATAAGTGTGTTTTCAGATATTAATTATGGAGAGAAGAGGAGAAAGAAAATAAAATGGAAGTTCCTCGTATGAGAGGTATAACAGATAAGGGCAAAAAAGAATCGAATTCCACTTTAGTGGATCGGGAAAAAAATGTAGAAAAGAAATAAGGGAAGTGATGGAAGAGGAGAGGGCAGCGCACGGGGACTGAGTAACAAATAATGAGCATCAGACAGTGAAAGTAGAACTTGCGGAAATGATAAATAAGGCGAAAGATCGAAGTGCATGTGGGTCTGATGAGTTACCAGTAGACGTGTGGACGTATGTGAATTAAGAATGGACAAAAGTGATGACGAGAAGATGACTGCAGTATAAAAGGAAATAAAATAGAAGATATTCCGTATGAATGGAAGCAAGGAGAAATTATTCCAGTGTATGAAAGAGGTGAGAGGAGGGATGCAAGAAATTACAGAGAAACATTTTTATAATTATTATTATTTCTATTATTATTATGCAGGGGGCAGGATCATCACCCTAACCACGTCGACCTAAAAGATCTTTTGTAGCATGCCCCTTCTTGTCAGCCTCGGTTCTTTCATTAACTTTATGACTGTTTTGGGGTGTTGTTCCTTGAAGTTCGCGGCATTTACTGTCATGCCTCCGAATTTGTCTGCAGGGCGATGCTGCCTAAGATTCACGTGTATTGCCATTTCTGCCTTATCATTGCTCAATCTTACCAATTTTATAAATATGGTAGTTTAGAAGCCAATGCCCCGTAATACAACACATATATATATATATATATATGGATAGTTCCTCTATCTTGAGACTGAGTATTTTACTGTTTATCTCATATGTCAGGTCTATAAAGGCCTTTGAATGTTCTTGGCCTGGGACTTAGTTCCAGTATTTAATTCTGGCTTCCTATTCCCATTCTCTTAATATCCGCTTCCTGTGTTCTTTAGTTAGACCACAAGACGGACTGGGGCTATTAGATTACTCTTTGTCCCTTGGCTTGCTAGCTTGTCCGCTATTTCATTGCCCTCAATCCCTGAATATGCTGACATCCACCATAACCTTAAATGGTTATGTTTTGCCAATTCTTTCAGGTGTGTCAGGCAGTCCTACAGTAGTTTAGGCTCACAGGTTTTAACCTGTAATGCCTTCAGCGCTGCTTGACTAACAGCGCTGAAGGCATTAGGAGTATATATTGATATTAGCCCCTTTCAAGCCTTTTCAAGCCTTTTTTCATGATTTCTAGAGCACAGTTATACAGTTATCAATGGCTACTATTTCAGCCTGTAGGATAGAGGTGTGTATACCCAGTGAAATCACTGTACTACATTTAAGGCCATACACTCCAGCCCCTGCTCCGCCACTATCGAATTTAGAACCATCTGTATATCATTTCAACGCACCTTTGCCAACTGAAGGTCCATTTCCCCAGACAATCCTGGTAGAAGGAAAATGTGGTCGCTGAGTTATGTAGATCATATAGTATGTATGGGAGGAAATGAATAGAATGATGTCTAATTACATCACTACATGAAACAAAGAGGATTGGAAATTAATGTAGGAAAAACTAAAATAATGGTATGAAAAACATTAATGAGAGAAAGCAAGTATGTGTATTGTATGAATGGTGAACGAATAGAATGCATGAAGAAATACAATCATCTTGATTACTACCTGAATAGTGGGGGAAGCAGGAAACATAGAAGGATGGTGGCAATGAAAGCGAACGTGGCGGCTGAAAGAATGAAGAATGTGTGGGAAGAGACTGTTTTTTAAGAAAATCCCTTAAATGGTGGCGGAAAATGTTTTTTTGGGGCATGGAGATGTCTAGTATAAATTCA